>CM035409.1:105352286-105359786 GCA_020310875.1 Ceratopteris richardii | reverse complement strand
AAATATATACCTGAGAAAAAGTCTAGCAGTGGCTGCAATGTGATTGCCTTGGTAGTTGGAATGAAGTGTGCCATCTTTCTATCCACAATAACAAGAATGGCATCATACTTATCTGACTTTGGTAGATCTGTGATGAAATCCATAGACAATGAAGCCCATGGCCTTTCTGGAATAGGTAGAGGTTGCAAGAGGCCATGAGGTTTATGTCGGGGTACCTTAGATCTAATGCAAGTATCAGAGGTTCGAATGTATTCTTTGACTTCCTTCCACATCTGAGGCCACCAAAAGTCCCTTGATATGAGTTCTATTGTTTTATTCACTCCAAAATGTCTTGCTGCAAGGTTGTCATGGCGTTGTTGAAGTTCTTGGATCCTGGGTTTTCCTGGAGGGACATACAATAGGTTCTTATAGAGTAGTAACCCATCTTTTTCGTGAAATTCGTTTACTTCTTGGAATTTTCCTTCTCGAGCTTTCTGCTTAACGTTACAAAACAATTCATCCTGTGGTAGATTCTCACGGATCAACTGATTCAAGGCTGAGTCTTCATGATGGCTTGAAGAGATAGCTGCTAACTGGAGATGCTCAAGCTTGAGTAATACACTCTCTTGTTGATCAAAGGCCTCTTCACCCTTCTTTGGTGCAAGGTAAGATCTTCTGGACAGGGCATCTGACTGACATTGTTGAGGTCCTGGACGATATGTGATGACAAAGTCGAATCTGGATAAAAAGTTACTCCATCGAGATTGCTTTCTATTGAGAATCCGGGTCGTCATAAAATATTCTAGGTTCTTGTGATCTGAATACACAGTGACTTTATGAGCTGCCCCTTCTAGATGGTGACGTCATGTATCAAACACTCTACTATGGCAAGAAGCTCTTTATCATGAATTTCATAACTAATTTCTGGAGGGGAAAACTTCCTTGAATGATATGCAACTAGATGTAGGCGTCCATCATCTCCATATTGGGAAAGAATGGCCCCTAGAGCAAAGTCTGATGCATCTGTCTCAAGGAAGAAGGGCTTACTGGATTGAGGATGAACTAGAATTGAGCGGTAGTAAATTCTGATTTCAAGGTCTGAAAGGCCTTTTCTGCTTCTTCGGTCCATGAGAATTTGGAGTTCCGTGTAAGCTTGGTAGGAGGTGTCACTATCTTGGAGTAATCTCTGATGAATATCCTGTAGAAATTGGCAAACCCCAAAAAACATTGTACATCTCGAACACATGAAGGTGGTTGCCAATCAAGGATTGTCTCAATCTTCTTAGGATCCATAAAAATTCCTTTATCTGATACAATGTACCCTAAAAATTCCACTTCTGTCTTATGGAAAAAGCACTTCTCCAATTTCGCATATAATCCTTTTTCTCTTAGTTTCTCTAGGACTATCTTTACATGACATTCATGATCCTCTAGATTTTTGGAAAATATCAAGATATCATTAAGGTATATTACAACAAAGTCATCTAAATATTCTCGAAAGATATCATTCATCATATGTTGGAAGACAGCTGGAGCATTTGTGAGACCAAATGGCATAATTTCATATTCAAAATGGCCATACCTTGTCCGAAATGCTGTCTTCCATTCGTCTCCTTCTCTGATCCTGACAAGGTTGTAAGCTCCTCGAAGGTCAATCTTCGTGAAGAATTTTGCTTTCCCAAGGCGTTCCAAGAGCTCGGATATGAGTGGTAGAGGGTATCTGTTCTTTATAGTGACTTTATTCAATCCACGATAGTCTACACACATCCGGAGAGTCCCATCCTTCTTCTTTACATATAAAATAGGAGCTCATGCTGGAGACTTTGACTTTGACTGTTTGATAAACCCCTTCGCTAGATTCTCATCAATGTTCTTGCGTAGTTCTGTAAGTTCCTCTGAGGATAGTCTTTAGATTGGTCGAAAGGGCAGTTGTGCTCCCTCTTGAAGTTCTATGGCACAATCATAGGGTCTATGCTCTGGAAGGATGTCTGCATTCTTCTTTTCAAAAACATCTTCAAAGCCTTTGTATTGATTGGGTAGCTCCACTGGATCATCTTTCTTGGATTCTTGAGCTGATATGGCATAGATCATATATGTCGGTTCATTCCTTATTGCATGTATGAAGGTTTTGGCTCCGACATATGTTGGGTTCTTCTGGACATCTCGAGGGGTGATTTTATTATTCTCCCAATTACTTTCTGGATTATGTTTCTTTAACCACGGCATTCCGATGATAACCATATTTATTGGACTCGATATTACATTGAAACATATGTGTGAATCATGGTCACCAAGGTGTACTCTTAGTGGTATGGTTTCCATGGTTATATTCCCCGATGCTAGAGGCTGTCCATCTACTACTTCAGCTTCTACTGGTTTGTTCTTTCGAAGTACTGGAATTCCATGTTTGTTAACGAGTCCTTGGTCAATGAAACATGAGGACTCTCCTGAATCTACCAGAGCTATAAGGGAAAGGGTTTTCTTAGACATGATTAACTTGACAGGGGCAAGACATGTTTCTACGGGTGTGGATGGAATTATGAGACCCTTTCTTATATCATGGTCCGGCTGTACTTCCTCGTTTCCCTGCTCTACAAGGGTGGCTGCGACTTTGGAGTTCGTTCTCTTGTTGGGACAATTAACTGCAATGTGGCCAGGGTTTCCACAATATAGACATAACTTGTTATCCCTCCTTCTTTGTTTCTCTTGTGGTGTTAGAGGCTGGAACCTAGTTACATCTATCGGCATAGGTTCAGGCATAGACTCATCTCTAGGAGTAGGCTGGAAAGGTTTCCATTGGCGAGGTCTTCCTTCTACTTGTTTTTCTTGTTTCCTTTCAAAAAGGCTGTTATCACATTGAATGGCTTGGTTGATGTATTCATTCAATGTCTTCACCTCTAGCATCGTGAGTAGAAGGTCCTTCACATCATCCCTTAAGCCCCATCTAAATTGGCTTATGAAATACTCTTCGTACCAAGTGAGGTCACATATTAATTGCCTAAATTCTAATGCGTAGGTAGAGGCAGGGAGGTTACCTTGACGTAGCTTCCGAAGTTTTGTTTTTGCCACTCGACTCGTGTCTGCATCTCCAAATGTGGCGATAAGCTCTCTAAGAAACCCCTCATAGTCATGAAGTACGGCCATATCCTTCTCCAAGACTGGGGCGAACCATGATAATGCTTGACCGTAGAGCAAGGTTCTAATAAAACCGACCTTGGATGCATCATCAAGATATCTATGAGGCTGCATACGGATGTACAATTTGACTTGTTGCAAGAATCCCCGGAACTTTGTGCGATCACCATCAAACTTTTCTGGCATGCAGATCTTAGGTTCCCTCATGAAGGATCTACTAGGTCGTTGATTTACTTGCATACTCCCGTGATTTGTGTGTCCACTCCGGACTCGTTCTTGTAATTCTTGGAGGAGTGCACCTACATGCCCTTGATGTCCCATCTCGATTTGTGTCTATCGATGAGTTAGGTCTTCGACTTGTTGTTGGAGACTTTGAAGTGATGCTACAATGTGCTCATAAGCATTCTCCATGATGACTGGTCTTGGATGGAAGCTAGTCTTGCCAAAATGTCAGGGGAGCACTAGATTGTGCTCTCTGACTACAGTAGACAAGATTTCGGAAATACACTTCTGATTACAAGATCACCCACGAATGGAAAATAATACAAGAATACGTGAGTGATACAAGATGTCCCACAACCCGGGACTGATAGGTATGAATAACTTGACTAGAGATTATACAGGAGATTCCACAACCCGGGATCGTAAGTATGAGACAAGATATCTGGGTTACAAGAACTCCCTTCCGGGAGATGAACTAAATACAAGAAAGAACTCGACAAGATCTCGTACTACGAGATTACAAGAGGACAAGACAAGATGTCCTGGATACAAGACTAGACATGATTGGAACAAGGAACAAGACAAGAACAAGAACTGGAACTTGGAGAGTACTTACTTGGTGGTCACGACTCCTTGAGCTCCCAAGACTGGTATTGGCAAGACTGATTATGAATGTGGCCAACCCCTCCTTATATAGGTTCAAGGGCGGTTCATGAAAGGCGATTGCGAATTGATGATTGCATCGATGATGTCATCAATTCGAAACATGAGCTCTCGATATCCGAATCAGGCAAGTAGACAGTCGACCTTAGGTTTTTCGCACGTTCCGGACGCAATGGAAGCATTGGTTTCTCCTAATTCCGAACCAATCATGAGATACAGGGTTCACATGGAATCTAAGGTTCAGGATGGTTTCCTTTGTCCATGACACTATTCCTCTCCGAACGAGAGAGGGTAATGTGGGGGGAAGAGAGGTCATACTGAAAAGGGGGGAGATCGGTAATGCTCATGCCATGGTCTGCTAACCATCGGTAGGTCTGTGCATACCATACTCTCTCATGCCCTGTCTCTACAAAATGTCTAAAGCTCTCAGATGCAAGCTTCGTGAGTCGGCTGGTGGGGAGCTCTCGGACTCTCAGAATAAAGGTCACCAACTGGAAGAGGGCCTCCACTAGCATCGGTGGTGTGCCAAGCTCAGCTCGTATAATGTCATGTGGAATGGAGGGCTTGCTGCATAGCAAGCGTGAGATCATGGTGACCTTGGGCCTCTCAATCCGCGTCCACATCGCCTCCGTGATCCCTGGTGCCCATACTGCTGCTTCGTACATCAATGCGGGTGTCACTAGAGTGTCAAAGAGCCACCCCTTAGTCTGGGGCTCATGAAAATGTGTTTGAAAGCAGCGTCTCTCCCATAGTTGCTATTCGTACGCGTACGAACCCGTTCGTACGTATTTTCAGACCCGTACGTACCCGTACGAAAAATTTTAATATCGAGGCTTTTTAGGTTTTTATGCCTCGAATGGCTCATTCAGGCCATTGTTCTAACTTGTTAGAAGCTTGCAAGAGGGGCGCAAGTGCTCTCATTTTCAAGCTTTGAAGTGCTCTCATTTTCAGCCCTTTCTAAGCACAATGGTGAGAGACAAGCATGAGGCTTTTGATCTCCATTGTGTTGGGGTGGAGAAAGACACAAAGAAGTCCAATTCCCATCATTGGACTTGCAAATATTGTGGCAAGCGATACACAAGCGGGGCCACAAGGCTACTTCAACACATAAGCAAGCTTGGAGGGCAAGTGGCCGCATGCAAGGAAATTCCCGATCATATTGCATCCGAGATCAGGCAAAAAATGATGGGATCTCCTAGCACATTACCTACATCGGTAAGAGGATATGCAAGCCATTCTTCTCGTGCAACGGTCTCTACTTCTTCACATGAAGAGGAGTCACATTTTCATGACTCAAATGTTGGTTCATCCTCCCAATCACCATTACAAAAGGAGTCACAATCAATGAGGCAAAGTGGATTAGGGCAAGCTCCCGGGCATGTAAGGTCCTCTCTCACATGGATCAAAGAGAAACAAAAGATAGCCGACATAGAGATTGCAAGAACGGTAATTATGGAAAATCTCTCATTTAATCTTCTTAATTCAAACCAATGGAAGACTATGGTGAAAGCAATTAGTGAAGTGGGTCCATGCCAAGGATGGAGTGGACCTAGCTACTCCGATATGAGGACAACCAAGATTGATGAGGAGAAGAAAAGAATAGATCTCTCACTTGCCCCTATGCGTGAGAAATGGTTTATGTATGGATGCACTATCCTCTCGGATGGATGGAGAGAGAGAAAAAATAGAGGCATAATTAATATTCTTGTGTCATGCCCTATTGGTACTTTTTTCCTACGTGCCGTTGAGGTTGGAAAGAAGGGAAAGAAGACAACCGGAGTGTTCATCTATCGGCATATCAAGAAGGCCATTGAAGAAGTAAGTTTTAAATTTTTATTTTATTTTAATTTCATTTTGATATTTTGACACTAATTTATGGATTTTATGCATAGGTGGGTTCATCAAATGTAGTGCAAGTTGTCACCGATAATGCAAGCAATTGTAGGCATATGGGGCAGCTTTTGGAGGGTGAGTATCCACATATTGTGTGGACTCCATGTGCAACTCATTGTCTTGATTTGCTCATGGAGGATATTGGAAAGCTAACATGGGTGAAAGCTTGCACACTACAAGCCTCGAACATAGTTACATTTTCACACAAAAAGTGAAAGTGTTGGCTATGTTTAGAGAGCATAGCAAGCTTGAAATAAAGAAGCCCGCCACCACACGCTTTGCATACATGTGGATTGTCCTTTCAAGGTTGCTTGAAGTGAAAGTGCCTCTACGACAAACAGTGGTATCTACCTTTTGGATCGAGTGGGACGAGAGCACATCGGAGGAGTCAAAAAGCATGCAAAGGTTATGTTTGGATGAGAGCTTTTGGGATGGTGTGAGAGCTATTTTAGGTGTCATCACACCTATCTACAAAGCTCTACGCATGACGGATTGTGAAGGTGCTACTCTCGGTCTTCTCATCCATATCATGAGAAGAGCTATGCAAGAGATAAGGGAATGCACTCTTGTCACCGAGGAGCAAAGAGATGAAGTACTTGAGGTAAGATATTTTGATGTGTGTGTGTGTGTGTGTGTTTTTGTGTGTGTGTGTGTGTGTATATTATAATTTTCATCTCATAATTCATTCTTATTATTAAATTTTAATATTTAACCCTCTTTGTTTTTTTTTAGGCAACAATGAGAAGATGGACATGGATGCATCGGCCTATCCATGGGTTTGCAGGTTTATTGCATCCGGCATTCAAAAGCACCCGATTATATGATGATGTGGAGTTATTATCGGATCGTCTTCAATATATGTCACGTGTAGTTCCCACACATCTACATAATGACATGTTGGAGCAAATTAATTGTTATATGGATGAGAGGGGAAATCCTTCCTTTCTTTTTCCTACATGTTGGGATAGAGAATCAATGGTAAAACCACTCTTTTGGTGGCAAAATTTTGGTTTTTCATTCACTACATTATTCACATATGCTCTTAAAGTGTTATCTCAAGATTGCTCATCCGGTGCATGTGAGAGAAATTGGAGTGCTTTCTCTCTCATCCACACAAAGGTGAGGAATAGACTTAGTCCTCATCAAATGGAAAAGTTAATATATTGTCGTACAAATCTTAAGATGCTACAAAATATCCCTAACATGGAGACTCTCAAACAAGTAAGTAGCTTTATCATTTGCTGCTTGCATAAAATTTCAGCTTTCAATGTTGTAGGCTTCCGTGTTATGCTAATTCATGTTTTGATTCTCTTTTTTGTTTAGGTGAATGTGGACAAATTTTGGCCTTCCGTGAAAGACACTCCTCTTCCATCACATGATGTGCCTCAAGATGAGGAAGAGCTTCTTTTTGCCGATCTATATAGAGAGCTTTGCTCTATAGATGTGAGGCAAACAAGGGGCCATAGCAGAGGAAGGGTCAGAGGAGTCCGTGGTCGCGGGAAGGGATTGATTATCCGGCGTGCATCAACCACTTCACACGGGGATGGAGCTAGCACTAGTCGAGCACCGGCTAGTACATACACGAGGAGGCAGAGGAGTACATTATCA
>CM035409.1:105344786-105347286 GCA_020310875.1 Ceratopteris richardii | reverse complement strand
TAAGTTGAAAGCTATTTTTTTTGCTTATGAAACTTCTTGATTCTTGGGAGACCTTGGTGGTCTCATTATCAAATAACCCCAATATTACTTTTGATGGTGTGAGGGGTTCTATATTGAATGAAGAAATCATGAGAAAAGCAAGTGGTAAAGGAGGCACTTCTCCAAACATGGTAAGAGATAAATCAGAGAAGAAGGGCTCTTATTCATAGAGGAGTAAGAGCAAAAGCAAAGAACAGGGAAGCTCCAACAAGAAGCAGGGAACTGATATGACATGTTATCAGTGTGGTAAGAAAGGCCATAAGAAGCCTGACTATTGATTCTATAAGGAAGAGCTTGAGAGGAATAAGAATGCTGGAGACAAAAGAAAAGTCGAGAAGGAAGACAAGACATATGGACAAGAGAGCCAAAAAGAAAAGGAGAAGGCCAATGTGGCCTCTAGTGTTCTTATTGAGGAGCTTTCAAATATGGAAGATATTCTATGTGCTACTATATCAACTCACGATGCTCATGCACATGATGTCTCTTGGAATGTTCATGTACAGGACATGTCGATCACTAAAAGTGATCTAACTCATGCTTTATTGAGTATAAATGACGCATTATCCCAGGCATGGATTGTTGATTCTGGTGCTTCGTTTCATGTGACTCCTCTCAAGGAGTGTTTTGTTACTTTTCATGTGGGCAGCCATGGCCATGTATACCTAGGGAATAATCATGCATGTTCCATTTAAGGCATTGGCATTGTGCATCTTTCAACAGATGGCACAAATGAGCTTGTCTTGCATAATGTGAGATATATACTAGGAATCAAGACTAGTTTGCTCTCTGTTGGGCAAATGGATATGCATGGTTACGATGTTTTATTTGAAAGAGGCTCATGGAAGATGACCAAAGGGTCACGACTGATTGTTAAAGGTAGGAAAAGGGAAACTTTGTATTGCTTGCATGGAAAGGCCTTGTCTGGCAAATTCATTGCATTGGTTGAGATTAATCCTCAATTGGAAAGGCCTTGTCTTGCATAAGAGATTTGGCCATATGAGCCAAAAGGGTCTCTCCAAACTATGTAACTTGAAGAATCTTGATGTTAAAGGCACCAAGCTAGATTTTTGTAATGATCGTCAATATGGAAAGCAAGTGAAAAGTTCCTATCACTCTTGTGTGTCTCATAAAGCTTGTATATTAGATCTTGTCCATTGTGATATATGTAGCATGCCCACCAATCTGTTGGGGGGGTGCTTTATATTTTATTTCTTGTGTTGATGATTTATCTAGGAAGATTTGGGTGCAGCTACACAAATCAAAAGATGAAGTGCTTGCTGCGTTTAAGAGATTTCATGAATTTGTGACTACCCAAAGAGGTAGAAAGCTGAAATGCTTACGTACGGATAATGGGCGTGAGTTCACAAGTGCTGAATTCAAAAATTTTTGTGAAAATTTGGGCATAAAGAGGGAGCTTATTGTTCGATACAGCCCCTCTTCTAATGGTGTGGCCGAAAGGTATAATCAGACTCTTTGTGAAAGGGTGCGATGCATGTTGTCCACAGTTAATCTCCCTCATGGTTTTTGGGGAGGGGCTCTTAAAACTGCAGTACATATATGTAATCGATCCCCTCACATGTCCTTGAAAGGTGACATCCTTGAAGAGGTTTGGTTTGGCAAACCTGTTTCATATGATCATTTATACGTCTTTGGCTGTGAAGCTTTTGTACACATAAGGCCTGAGTTGAGGAGTAAACTTGATGCCAAATCCATTAAATGCCTCTTCATGGGATATGGTAAAGAAGGTGAATGGGTTATAGAATATGGTTACCTCAGCTGAAAAAGGTCATACGCAGCCGGGATGTTTTTTTTAATGAGGCAAGGCCGCTACAAAATAATGTTGCCTCGAAACATGACCATAAAAAGGTCACATTTCAGCAAGACCAACCACATGTTTGGCTTATTTCAGACCCTCGGGATGCACCACATATGGCTGAAAATGTAGACAATACAATGGTTTTTTAGCCAGATGATGTTGGACAACAAGAAGAGGCTCCTGATGGGCATATGCAGCCACCTATTCATGCTGAAAAAAGGGCTGGAAATGATGTACAACAGTCGATTAACAATGAAGAAGTTGATGTATCTCCGGATGTAGATCCATTACCGGGTAATGTGAATCATTGGGCAAGAAGATCTACACGTCCTAGGAGGCCAGTATATAGATATGAAGCCTCTATACATTACATTATGTTATCAGATGAGGGTGAGCCTCTTACTTATAAAGAGGCAAAGCTATGTGAGCACAAGAAGAAGTGGGAGTCAGCCATGTAGGAAGAGATAAAGGCCTTGCATGCAAATGAGTCTTGGGATTTGGTTGAGTTGCCCAAAGAAAGGAAGACCATTTCTGAACAAGTGGGTGTACAAAATCAAAACTGTTGATGGCAAATCCAAGTATAAGGCAAGGCTGGTTGCTAAGGGATATGCCCAAAAGTAGGGCACTGATTTCCAAGAAGTGTTC
>CM035409.1:105289786-105327286 GCA_020310875.1 Ceratopteris richardii | reverse complement strand
TAACATGTCAATAAAGTGCCAAGAATGAAGAGGATTCCAAAACAGCAAGATGAATGCAGTCCTATGATAAATTAATGCAAAATTTTTTTGATGTAATAGTGTAATTTTTTTTTAATTCAATTCTTCATAACATAAAGGAGAGAACAGAGTAGATTATGAAGATTGATCTATAGGAACCAGGATGGTTCAGAGTAAAGCTACGCCAGGATATTTATGTCAAATGTGCACTGTTGCAGTGGAGGATGGATTAATTTGTAAGCTTAATGTGCAAGCTTCAGGTAGTGATTGCATAATTTTCATGAGGATTGTGATATCATAGTTTGGGGATCGAGAGCAGCTTCTTTGATAACTATTCACTGCCCAAAAATGCCTCAATTTATTTAAATAGTATTTATTGAATCATCAATGGTGCTTTTTACCACCTTGTTTCTGCAAATTAGCAAAGAAGAACAAAACTCTTGTTTTTAAGCAGTACTATTGACTGTAGATTACATGAGTAAATGTATATGCGGTTCTACACAAGAATATACATCAGGTGTTTTGTGTTACAGTTTGTATATGTGGTTCTACACAAGATTATACATGAGGTGTTTGTGTGTTAGGGATCCTGCATGGAAATCAATCTATGTGTAAGTCTATGATGATTGAAAGCCTGGTGTTTGACATGGATTTTAATATGACTTTTTGAAATATATTGGGCTGAGTATACTGCCACGTACATCAAATTGAGTGCTCTGAATTTTCCATGATGCGATTTGAGAAGGTACAATGGAGGGACAGGAATGATATGTCATTACAAACACGTCCAAGCCAGAGGATATTTCAAGGTGTGCTTTAGGGAAAAACTCGATGTTCAAGTGTCCTGTAGAAAAAGCATTGTGAGAAATTTGAGGATCTAGAGATTTTTGTCCTTGAAACAGATCATATATTGGCCCAAGCCATCGTCCACAAACTAATAAACATGTCCAATTGGGGCCATGTCATTGTATCATAATGAATGGTTGTTTTGCAATGTGGTCTGGTTAGAAGTCCAACTGCTTGTTACTGTCAATATCAAAGATGCACAAGTTCACCTGGTATATTAATGGGTGTATTCATGTTGATAACCCCACCATGTTCGCGTCTGCTTTGTGGGTGGATTGTATTAATTTAATTTTCTCATTAGATGGACCTTGTTTGATGAAACTTTATATTCTAGCTGCAAGAGAGTTACAAATAAATAATTCTCACACATCCACAATGACGTTGACATTTTCAATCACAAGTTTGATTTGGATATTGTTATGTTAATCTTTATGTTTTGCCTCCATATGTTAAGCATCTGTTTTTTCAGATCATCTGTAGTGACCGTACATCCATCTCTAAATGCATGCCATGTAATCAATGTGATGATGAGGAATTCAAGCAGCCATAAACGGATTTGGAGTTCTAGAGATCTGATGGGAGATTTAGAACTAGAGTTTAGAATTATATCTACAGGCGCACATGTCAAAAGTAAATGATGAAAGTGTGCTTACAAGTGGCATGGGAGGCTCTTTCAAATGTGGGACTTCAAGACAAGGGTTTGTTATACTTGTTTACCTTCTAGGTAATCCAACAACTGAACTTATTGTTCAATGACATACGTTACCACACTGGGGCAAAATGATATGCATAAAGAGACATTCATTGACATTGAATACCTCATCTTTTCCTTGATTGAATTCTTCAATTTTAATAAAAAAAGAAAACGAGATTTTACTTGGGAATGGGAAAAGAACACAATGGCTTCCATTACAAAGTTCAAGGCTGTGGAGGAATCTCATACTTACAGGATGATTGTGGCACGATAGGCATTTCCCACATTGAGTGCAATGACTTGTAATTGAGCACAATGCATGTGAATATGCCTGAGAGGAGTGAGGTTTACATAATCTGTGTGCGCCTTTTCAACTTCTATATTGTTTTATGAAATTGCTCAACAATTCTGATAATATCAATTGGTTATGGTTCAGTCCTGTTGATAGTTTTGGCATTTTTCAGACCATTTAGGCATAGATCATTGGCAAGGTATGATGTCAAAATGATACAATCAGCTAAGCTAAAACTGCATGATTAGGATAAGTGGTAACAGCAATGCTGGTGGCTTCATAATATAATTTTTTTGAACCATATATTCTCCAATATATAACTCGAAAGAAAAGTACTCTATCTTATGATCTCTGAACTATGGGTTATGACAAGTATTGGAAAAGATCAGCCACTGTTTGCTTTTGTTTCAATGGTAACTTAAAAGGTTTTTAGATATTACAGGGCCATGGCATTCAAGTTGCTTGAAGGCATATATGTAGGTTTATTTGTCATAGCTGGATATTGCATTGCGAAAATGTGGATGCTAATATTTTCTAGTTTATGACCTTTTTACTAATTTACGAAATCAGTGAGTAGACAATGAGGAAGAGTATGGATAGTTGAAGCACATGCAATTGGGGAGCATAATGTGTTCCAAGAAGGCCAATCAGAGCATTATGAGTAGGAAGGGAAGCTTATATAACTCGAAAGAAAAGTACTCTATCTTATGATCTCTGAACTATGGGTTATGACAAGTATTGGAAAAGATCAGCGACTGTTTGCTTTTGTTTCAATGGTAACTTAAAAGGTTTTTAGATATTACAGGGCCATGGCATTCAAGTTGCTTGAAGGCATATATGTAGGTTTATTTGTCATAGCTGGATATTGCATTGCGAAAATGTGGATGCTAATATTTTCTAGGGTAAGTTTATGACCTTTTTACTAATTTACGAAATCAGTGAGTAGACAATGAGGAAGAGTATGGATAGTTGAAGCACATGCAATTGGTGAGCATAATGTGTTCCAAGAAGGCCAATCAGAGCATTATGAGTAGGAAGGGAAGCTTTTATATGGAATTTGATTTATCTCTCTCCCTCTCTAATGAAATAGATTATGACATAAACGAAATTTTTTGTTACCTAATGAAATAGATTATGACATAAATGATAAAGAAGCAAAAAAAAAAAAAAATTATCATATGACGTCTTAATGGTCTAGGTAGAGGTTGACGGTCTAAGAGTGATGACTATAGCGATCGAGAAAATGATGCAAAGCATGGATATTAACGTTGTGCAATATCACTTCACTCCATTCAACATGTAATGTGAGTAGGAAGGTGGAAGTATGTATTTCGTATCCTCACAATGTTTTTTGTTTTGCTCATAAATTGCATTCAGATGATTTCTCAAAGCTTGTCAAGTTGAAAGGTTTGATTGAAACTATGGAACTCATAATCTTTTTCATGCTCCAGAATTTCGCATTTTTACTTGATATATTATGCTTACCTTTTATAAAGATTGTATGTGAATTATGGTATCAGGCAAAAGGTATGGCCATATAGATATTGTCCCATATAGATATCAATCACTCCACCAAAACAATAGAGACCCAAGAGGTCATAAGGACCCTCATTAAAAGACACCAATATCCTAGGATGAAATAAGATGAAAACTTACCATGGTCGTTTATTTATTGACATTGTTATGATGTCTCTCTTTTATAATACATGGAAGATCACATTTTCATTTGATCAACATTGATAGCATGTCCCCCTCTTATAATATGTCATATGATGTCAACAAACCTAAACATTTTAGACTCGGATTTTGTATGGTGTCAAATATGTGATCTTAAGGAACAAAGATTCCTACCTAGAATGTAAAGGCTTGGGGATTACACAAATAAAAAAAGCATTTTCATAGTGGACATATGTTTTCTTCAAGGCATTACTTGTATTATACATGGAATAAATTAAATATACAAAGAGCATTGAATATTATACACATATATGTCTTGGTAATTAGTTGTAGGTGCCACTCTAATTCCTCTTTATTTGTGTTGGTAATTAGATGTGTTTTGTCTCAAAATTTCACATCAGAACATGGAGATTTTTAGTTGCCTATTTTAATTGCAAGGGGCACAAACATCTTTTTACTCCTAATGTACATACTTTTGTATCTTCCAAGGTAGCATCCTTGGCCTAGAATATCTAAGTTCTTTCCTAATCTTAAGAATTAAAAATTAGGATTACTTTTTTGTAAATAGAATTATTTTAACTTTCACTTCCCATGTCATCATTCTCTTTCAATGGAGTGGTTTGTATTTTCGAGTAAACATGAAAACTTTTGAAACCCATGATTTTGTAAGAGGAATTTTGTTTTAATTTCGAGTTGGTCTCACGTTGTTTCCTTTGTATATCTATTCCCTCTCAAACTTTTGCCTCCAATATAAAATTTTTAACATGAACTCAATACATTCTTGATAGGATACGATCTCCTTATACATGTAAGAATCTTTCCTTATCAATGTTTTTCCATCTTCTTGTAAGTTCAAACAAGATTATCTTTTGCATTTTGATGTGTGTGCTCGTATCCTTCTTTAAAGTAAAAAGAACAATATCTTTGCATTTCATTTTTCATTTTTTCCATTTTGAGAATACTCCTTGTTCCTTTCAAACTATTGAAGAAATGTTCAAGGTTGAATAAGTCAACTTGCTTTTCATTTACCATTGTTTTCAGCATGATGTCTAATATATATTGTTCTCTCTATTATATAAACATAGGTTTCCAATTAAAGGATCTTTGTACAAGAGGGGCTTTATATCTTATTCCTCATCACTTACATATATGAAATCAAATCGAGATTTAAAAATGGTTGTTAATTCTCTTTCTATCCATTGCCATGATGCAAATAGTTCAGTCACATTGATTTTGTTTAGATATCACTAGGTCTTCATTGTGACTAATATGTGGAAGGTGCATCAAGGTACAAATTTTAACTAAATGGCTAATAGGCGTGATAAAATTGGTTATGCTTTGTTTTTTCCAAAGCGTCTAGTCTATTTTACACGAGTTTTTTCAATTATTTGTTGGTATTATTAGGGCTTAGGAGACTTGAACCAAATATTATTGTTGGACTTGTCAAAGATGAAAGAGGTTGCAAAGCTATATAAGGGGGGGGGGATTAAATGGAAAGAAGGATAGGAAAAAGAAAAGAAAGAGATATCATAGAAATGTATAAAGATCTCAGTAATGCCACAATCTAAACAATATGATGGACAAATTGATTAGTGTCATGTTTTTTTACATATTTTTGCGCCTCATAATTGGGTGTGTCTTTTTGAACTCTACATTTAGGATTAGACCATGTGTTTTCCTTACCTATACATCTTGGAAATTATTTTGGATAGTGAAATTTTACAAATACTTCAATCTAGGTTTCTTATATACTTGATGAAAATGAAAGTAGTTAGTGTCATAATTTTTTTTAAAACTTCTCTACCAATCTTCTTGATGTGCAAGGCCTATTGGGGTAAAAGTCAATGGATAATATGTTGGATAGTGCTCATTAATTATTTATTAAGTCTAAACCTCTATTTTATTGTATACCAAAAGTTTCATTTCTTGTTGGTGATATTGAAAGTTTGGATTGATTAATTTCATTGTTTATTTGATTCAAAATTTCTTAGAAGTATCATCTGAAGTAAATAAGGCCACAAAACCTATCAAATTGAGGGAATGGAATAAAGTGGAAAAGTGGAACCTAAAAGATGTATTTTATGTTAGTATATGCTGGATTCTACCTCTCGTGATTGTATCTTGCACATCGTAATTTTGTAAGATCCTCTTTATGAATAGAAGCCAATTGTGGATTTCATTATTGTTGGGAATCCATACTAGATTGATTTATTCACATTTGACTATTTATGGTGTCCAGATGTCTTAGGTACGTTTGACTCATTGTAGCATAGGATTTTGGTTGGATTAATATGTAACAAAAGTGAAAGCTAATAGTACTTTGGATTGTGAGCCCACTTTGCATCTCAGCCATATACATTCCACTGTGGCTGTGAAAACTGCCTTGTACTCAGCTTCACAACTTGATGTCGCCATTGTAGGTTACTTCTTACTCAACCAAGATATGCATGTCCAAGGGAAAAGTAATTACCAGTACTGGACACATGAGTATCATAACAACCAGCCTAATCACTATCTGTTAAAGCATGCAAGCATGGTTGAATATCTCTTCCTTAAAAGAGACCTAAACTCAAAATGCCTTTGAAAGATCTAAACACACGTTTCATTGCTTACCAATGCTTAGTACCAGGGATATCCATGAATCGACTCAACTACGAAATTGCACATTGTATATCTGGCCTTGTGTTGCATGCATATATAAAACATCCCACAACTTGTTGATAAAGAGAAGTGCGAAATGCATCACTAGAATCCTCAATTGAAAACCTAAATCATGTCTCAACTAGAGTAGAAACTAGCTTGCAATCCTCAAAGTCAAAACACTGAAGTAGTTTTTCAACATACTTTGTTTGATGCATAATAATTCCCCCCTCAACGGATACAAATTGGATGCCAAGCTGAAACGACCAAGATAAGTGACATAAAGCATATGCTGCAAATGAGCCTTAAGAATGTCAAGTTTTGCATCACATGACCCAGTCAAGAGTATATGATCGAATAAAGAACAAGCACAGTAAGATCAGCCCCATCTTTATGTACATATTTATGTACATAGAGTCTGCTTTCGATCAGACCATGTGAAGCCAAGAGCAATCAAGTGCTCATGGATTTGCTCATACCATGCATGTGGAGCTTGCTTGAGATCATACATGGATTTATGCAAGAGACAAACCATATGCTCTTTCCCTTTCATGGAAAATCCAAGAGGTTGCTTCACATAAACCTCTTCTTGCAAATCAACATTCAAGAAAGTTGTTTTTATGTCCAATTGATGTACTTTCCAACCTCGTTGGGAAGCCAAGCAACCAGAGTATGAATGTAGTCATGCATGAAGTAGGTGCAAAAGTTTTCTCATAGTCAATGCCATATTGTTGTGCATATCGTTTGGCAGCCAATCTAGCTTTGTAGCGATCAATGCTACCATTCGAATCTCTTGATCTTCTAAACCCACTTTGTACCAATGGCATTTTTTCGTTTTGGCAATTCGCAAAACTCTCAAGTACCATTCCTATATATGGAATCCTTTTTTGATTCAATAGCACTCATCCAATGTGATTCATCACATACATTTTCAAAAGTGGCTCTTCATCACATGTTGCAATAAGAGAATAATCCACGAAATTGCTTGATGCATGGAAAGAACTTGATATTGTTCTGCCAAGTAAAGGTGCACTCAATTTGCTGTTCTGCAAAGTTTGTTTTAGCCACTTTGGCATAGTTTGTGCATTCTTGATAGATATCCATTCATTGTGCAATACATCCTCATCATGTATATCATGCGGGGGTTGAATTTCATGCTCATTTTCAGTCATATTTTGATGCAAATGTTTAGCCATGTGGTTGGAAATTTCTAGCAGTTTCGACCATTTTTGGATGAAACATTTCAACCATGTTTGCCTGGAAATTCTCTATATTATTAAGCTCTATTTTGTTGGATTTTTTTCAGCCCTTTGAGCCTCAATTGATTGGTCTACATGGCTAGTATAAGTTGCTCCTGTGTAGGTGGAGAAGGACTAACCACTGCACTTGAAGAAGAAGCACCATCTGTGATAGTTGATTGTGAAGTAGAAGAACCTGCGGATCTTTGATCTACACCTGTCACTATGTTCCATAGTTGTTTCGCAACAAGAACATGTTTCATCATGTAAGACCACATTCAATACTTGGTCCCATCAAGCTTATCTTTAGCTTGATGCATGCCAAACAAGTTATTGCTTTCGCCCATTTCACTAAAGAACAAAAATGTGACAAGATCTTTACTTCAACAAAAGCTAAAATGAGTGCTGAAATTTCGACTCACAATCTGTCAGTCTGGTGGTGATTCTAACTACATGAATGGCTTGAAAATGGGGGCAAAACCTTAGTGCAACTGATGGAAATGTTTCTTGGATGTTTAACATCACTCTTCTATGCCTGGAAGTCGATTTGCATTGTTAAAAGTGTGCATGCCCCATGACGCGAAAAATTGAAGCTTGAGAAGGAGTTGAACCTACTCCACTATTGCACGTGTGTAGAGGTGTGAGACACACACAAGAGCACACACAAGGAGCACAAATGCAACAAGACACATAGAGAAGATAAATGGCTTGAATATCTCTCTCTATTCATGATGAACACAACTGAAGTAAAAGCTGAATAATATCCCTAAGTACAAAGTACCACCACATATGAGTGAATCATGTATGTGGCAACATGGGGAAAAAAAGCTCTAGCCAACAATAGAGTAAAAAGTGCCCATGTATAGGAAAAGGGTTCGTATAAAAGCTATTCAAGGAACACGTAAGGTGTAATATCCATTGCATATTTAAATGAAATTTTTCCTCTTAACGATATTATTGATTTAATCCAATATACCTCTTCATTGTATTTGCCAATCTAGAATTGCATACATCACCATTCAAGCTTTAGTTGAGAGCACATGGATGGACAATGCCATCATTTTGTCTTTGGCTAATAGCAAGAAAATTTTCAAGTTTGTACTATGTCTATTCTTTGTTGTTCTACTAAACATATCTCCCTTGTATTTTTATTGGAAGCTTGGTCTTTAACCTACTCTTTTATTAGGCCTAAATTTTGAAAGAACAACACACACACACACACAGACAGACAAAGGGGTCTTTATCCCCCGCATTTGAGGGCTATTGTTAGGCTAATTTGCAATTATTTAAATGTTGATCTTTATTCCAAGGTCCTATGACACACCTCAAAAATCCTGTTAATGGCTTCAACTTTCTACAGGTATGGCTTGTGGCCATAATTTCCATATAGATTTCCTACAATGAGAATCGTATCGACTCCAATAACGGATTTCTCGAGAGAAGATGTTAGCCCTACCTCAAATATATCAATAATTTTCTCACAATGAGCGATTTAGTTGCTAATAACTTTCCTACAATGAGAAGCATCTAAAATCTCATCTTTCACTCTTCAACTACACCACATACCCTCGACATTTCCCTTGTGTTATTGTTTTCTTGTAGTTTAACATAGTAATCAACTCATAACACATATGTATTGTATTTGATCATTAATTGTGTCTAACCTAAGTCCTTTTCAATAGTTATGATCATCTATAGTTTCTTAAGACTTTTAGAATAATTAGACATTCCAAATAATTTTAAAGAATGAAGTATATTTTTCATAGCCCTACAAAAGTCATGTTATTAAAATATTCTTGTTTGTTATTTCATCTTTATGATTGTATTCTCTACCCTCTTCGAAGATGATATATTACCTAATGATTTTGAATTAATACTATTTCAATACAAATGCTTTTTCTAGAAGTTTTTCTACAATTCCAGTAAACTTGGCATCAATATTCCACATAGATTCTACAAATTAGGTACAAATCTTACAAATAACATATACATAAGTAGCAATATGGACAAGATAAATAAACATGGACAAATTTCTTTTTTGGGTAACCTCCAAAATAGGCCTTTCGAGTGGCTTTCCTTAAGACTATGCTAGGAAATGTATCTTTTAATGTTTACCCCTATCAACTCAAAGTTCAAACCCACATATGGTCACCTTTTTTACCCTTGTGGTCACAAAGCCTTCATCCAATTAATGTCTAATGATGAGGACATGGCTTTGCCTCATAATGGGTGCAACACAATTTGGAGCATCATGAATCATTAGTGGGATCTTATTTGCATGGATTATTGACCATGTGTACCATCCCCCCTCCCCCTCAATGTCCACCTATGGTGAAGTACCTCATTGGTCCACTACAAGTCTCTGAAGATGTATTTGAAGAAGATCCTTACCAAGCTCATTGTTGACGATATCCACTCTAATGCCATCTCTTGATGTATAGATCAACCACTATTCCATTCATGCATTTGAATAATCACTTGCTATATCTAAAGTTTCTTTGATTGGAATGGTTTGTAAACCTC
This sequence comes from Ceratopteris richardii, assembly GCA_020310875.1. Taxonomy (NCBI): domain Eukaryota; kingdom Viridiplantae; phylum Streptophyta; class Polypodiopsida; order Polypodiales; family Pteridaceae; genus Ceratopteris; species Ceratopteris richardii. Next base: position 105,317,358 of record CM035409.1, on the reverse strand, counting down.
GTCAAACATTTGATTATGAAAATAATATAAGCTCCTATAGTACATGGGGTAGAAAGATTCGTGCACCAACATCTGCATGCAATGTTTGGAAAGTACCCATAAAAATATGATGTGGCTGCTCTTCCACCAAAGTAGAAGGAAATATATTTGTAACAAAAAAAAGCGTATCTAGATAGTTCAAAGATATATTCAATAGTATAAACCATAAAATATTGTAGAGTAATACTTAAAATTGACTGGATATATCATTCTAATAGATTTTTCAAGTTTCACAGTTGCTATTGTAAAAAGATATTTTATAGTATCAACTATCCCATTGTCTTGGTGCTTCTTGAAGCTAAGTAGCTTTCTCTTTCAATGAAGATCCAAGCTTCTAAGATCTCTAACTCGATGAGGTCCAAATCTAGAGGGCTACATGTACACTCATGCGCCTTGGAGTACTTATGTGGTAGTCATTGTTCATTTGCAGCTTTGATATTGTGAAATCTTAATGTGGGAACTTCATCTTTTGGTTGCCTAGAAGCTTTAGATGTTGCCATTGAAGTTCAAGGACATGAAGCTATAATACTTCGTTGACTTGGGGGATGTAGATAGCTTGGAATATAGATACAAGAGCTTCAACAATGTGCTATAGAGAGAAACTAGTCGAAATAGATAATTTTTTGGGAGTTGGGTATGCAAATGTGAGGTTTAGGAGGAAAATAGCTCCTTTTTTAGTCTTTTTGAAAAACATCATTTTTCAGATCAAAACACATGTGGATTTTGAATTTGAGGTAAAAAAGAGCACCTTTTGACCTTTAAAAGTAATGGAGGTTCCATTGTCAAGTGCTATCATGAGTTTTTAAGCTTTAAAAAGACTTTGAATTTTTGGGTTCATGTTGGTTACAAGGATTTCTTCTCTCTCTATAGAGGGAAATCATTAAATAGAGGGGGAATTTGTCACTTCTTCCCCCTTGAGCTTAGAATTTTATAGGATATAGATTGTGGTCACCACCCTCTTTTGATTGTTCCATCACTAATCACTCTTTAATCTATAAGACCCATGGGGGGTTCATTTTTCCCCCTAATGCTTTAGAGGATGGTTGAAAAGCTACCAAGTTCTATTCTTAATTATGGTTTCATACTTGGTTTCTGAAGCTGCCTTCCATTTTGGATCCACAAGTACTTCTTCTATAATGGTTGAATTCTTTACTTCTCCCTTAATCTCAAACATGAAGGTCATATTGGCTATGTGAGTAGAAGTCCTTCCTTTCTCCTCTATTCTCTGAGATCTGCTTAGTCAAGCCAACATGCAGTAAATATAGAGGAGACCTTTTCCTTCTCTTTGTTTCTTACACAAATTCCCTTCTCTATTGCTTTCACAACATATAAGCTTTAGAAGATTCCTTCAATATAGTCATTGCAGACATGTCTGCAACATTACCTTGTTTCTCTATTTCCTTCAATACTACAGATTAGAGTGTTGTGCCAAAGCTTACATGTACCCACTTTGGCAAAGGCTACATAAGCAATTAGCTCATATGGATGATTCCTATAATCTTGAAAGTACAACACATTCCCTAGTTTTTAATTTCACCATTTGGAATACATAAGGGAATCATATATGTCCTTGTGAATATGATGGATTCTTGATGGGGCTGCATAGAACTATATAAAAACCATCCATTGTTCATGTGATGGGATGCACTACTATCTTGTACCCATGAATTACCAATGAGATATTCTTTTGTTGAGGAACACCTATCCTCAATGGCCACCATGAACAAATCTTGCTCAACTTGAGCTCTATTTGTTGTTCATTTATCTACAAGAGGAGCTCTCTTGTCATCTATCTTCTTGACACAATAATTTGCAATTGTTCATCCTGTCTTTTTGTGATAAAAATAATTTACTTGAAAAATTCTTTTGCCCCCCTTCCTTCTTCAAACTACTCTTCAAGGACCAACGTTTGAGGTCTCAATTGAATGTTAAGAATAACTAGCAATTCATGATTCTTTGATGAAAAAATTGGAGAGACGTTCAAGCTAGCTCCTTGGTACAATTTTGTTTCCTTACACTAATGATTTGGTTGAATCAAATCTTGATCCAAGTGATGAATTTCTTGGAAATTTCTCCTTGACCAAACGTCTTTTGTGTAATTGATTATTCAAGTTTCAATCATCCTTTGAATAAAAGCACAAGTTACATTGCATCCTTTCTTCTCCAAACTTGAAAAATCTCTAAATATAGAGGAATCACCATTCGTAGATCCAATGGGCTGAAGTGACGTTGTGGTTTTGGGTCATTTCCCATCATGATCTTCAAAATATCATAAGAATTAAGGATACATGTGAACTTCAAAAGAATAAATTTTTTATTTCCATCTAACATACTTTCAATGAAGATAAGTGGTTTAATCCTTAGTATTTTAATTGCTTATACCATTATATCACTTCCACTTCCATTGCTAGATGTTGATATCTACTTAGTGTTAAAGAATTTTCCTCTCACAAAATCTATCTATGAGGATATGGCCTCCCAAAAAAGCCTAGTTTTCAAGGGCTTACCTCCACAAATATTTGACTTGAAACCTTCGCCTCCATGAAATCTAGCATCGAAGCTTTGGTTTTCCCAAACTCTAGCATTGAAGAATTTTCCTCTAGAAAACTCCATAGCTTGAAGTATTTGCATCCAAAATTTGTAGTGTTTACGCCCTTGCCTCACCAAACTCTAGTGGTGAAGAATTCATCTTAGTACACTATGATATCATGAAACCTCCTGAGTTAATACCCATTAAGAATCACCACACCTCTCAAACCATGTGGGAAATTGATGTAACTCCAATACTCTAAATGAAAAAAGGGGAAGGATTACCTCTTGAAAAATTGACAAAAAGTAGATATGTGGATAGAGAGTGAGAGAGATCATACACATATAGGAGCAATGTAAGGTAGAAAGATAGGACACCCGATGGAGGAAAGACTAGATATATTGAACACTCAACGAATATAAATGGACTCAAAGTAGCATGAATCAACTCAAGAAGATATTAATAGTGCGTCTCAAAAACTAGACAAGATATAGATGGATTTCTTCTCCTACTAGAGAGCTTAGATTGCAATCTAGAGTGATTATAGGTGTACTGCTATAGGCTAACATAATGGGTACTACATTTGGATAGTCTAATGGTTTCCCAATCCACACAGTATGCTCATAGATGGATATGCCACATCCTTATATGTTCCATCAAGTTTACATGTGCCATATACTCAATTCAATCATAGAAACTCAAGATATATGGGCCTATATATGTTGCATAACGTATAGGTTGGCCATCCTCATGATATAGGTAATGGGGAACTCATTTCAACCCATTTCATATGACTTCAAAGCCATAAGTCGGCACAAAAATCCTCCTATCCATGAGAGGTGGCCCAACAAAAATTTTCAATGAGTAGGCCTCCAAAATAGGCCTTTAGGTGGCCTCCCTTATGAGTACGCTAGGGAACATATGCTTTAACCTTTTCCCTATTCAACCCAAAGTTCAAATTGTTACCATCTGGGTCAAAAAGGCGTTCATCCATGTAATGTCCGATGATCACAACATGTATTCTCCCCATAATGGGGGCTCACAATTTGGAACATTATGGCATTAGTGGGATTGTATGAGGATGGAGGATTCACCATGTCATTGTTACCATTGTTACCATCTGGGTCAAAAAGGATGGTTGCCATTGTTACCATCTGGGTCAAAAAGGCGTTCATCCATGTAATGTCCGATGATCACAACATGTATTCTCCCCATAATGGGGGCTCACAATTTGGAACATTATGGCATTAGTGGGATTGTATGAGGATGGAGGATTCACCATGTCTAACATATGAAACCGTAAAAGAACTTTCATGTTCATATTTATCCATATTTTGCTCAATCTTTCCTAAAGTATAATAGAACTGCAAGATCTTGCATACATATGATCTATCAATGGAAACTTTGGAGAAGAAAACATTTGAAATTCTTTTGGCAATTATGAAAATTTGGATTGTCTTTATCAAAGTACACGAATTTAACACAATTCAAAGATAAATATTATCTTTATTTTCTTACAATTATTGTTAAAGATATCCAAAAATTTTATTTGAAATATTTAATGCATCCTTGTTAATCTCCAAACATAACAACATCATTCCTTCCTCACTAGAAGGGTGAGAAAAAAGAGTATATTTTTTGAAGAAAACTATTGGAAATTTTGATTTTGGATGGTTATTCTTATTAAAATCATATCCTAAAGTTACTATATATTTACATAGACATTGGTCACAAGGTTGATGCCTATTTGGATCACACGATGCCAAATTTGGGTATTACATCATTTTCTTGTATTGATTGTGACCCTCATAGTCTTCCATCTTGTAATTGTATTTTTATATCCTAAGAAATCTGCAATTGTATCCATGTTGGGATCTAAATGATTCTTTTTTGAGTATCTACGTAGTACATAGAGGTATCAATTTTTGAGTTTAGAAGTAATATTTAAAAAAATATTTATTTGAATAACACTTTTGGAACTTTTTCTTGAGTAAAATACGATAATTTATCTCATCTTTATCGTTAGGTAATAATAATGATGTAGCACCTAATATTTAATAGCAATAGATTAGTTGTTATTTATAAGAATCTTGTACTTTAGCTAGAAGATAAGAAAAATTATTATAATTGACTAAGGAAATGGTGAGAAATTGATGTTTGAATAATTATTATCCAAAAAATATTATTTGCGGTGAATATTTTCTAACTTTTTATTTTTTAATGTGATTTGGAAGATAGTAGTTTGGGCACTACCACATGGTAAGTTATAATTTTTTTTTTGTGATCACTTCTTTTTCTAAAGCATAGTAATAATTTAGAATCACACCATGTTAATGAAGAGATATCAAGCTCAACACATGATGCTATAGTTTCTCTATTTTCTTTATATTTGGCATGTGTTCTAAAGATATTTATAGTGGGATTCACTAAAATATCTTAATTTTGAGAGTGATAGGACTCTTATCTTGTTGGATCACTCGTTGGATAGTATTAGATATCCTCTTATGTAATCCCCTTTACATATAGGATACCTTATCATGTTGTATTGGGTCATTCTTGTACATCATTTTTTCTAGTAAATAAAGTAAAAGTTTTTCTTTATTCCATCTTTACATGCTCCATCCTTTTTGTTCATGCAATTGAATGATTGTAGTGACTCTATCTCTCTTGTCTTATCTCTTATTTTACAAGGTATTAGAGAAAGATTGTTTCTTGATAGATTAGAAACAAGCAAGGTATTAGCTTAAAGAAGAGTCACTAGCAAATTTTCTATGCATTTCATGATTTGAGAAGATATTGTACTGGATCCAATATTATAAAAATATGTTACCCAACTCTTTGAAAAAAAGCCATAGTTTTCTTTAGAAATTTTTACTTTATATGTAGAATAAGAATGATTATTGGTGTTAATAATGGTACATTCTAGTTGAGGAACCATTTTTAATAGGATGAAAGGGACATTAAAAATTTAAAGAACCATTGAATCGGGTTATGTTTGACTAATCAAATAAAAGAAGGTTCATGTAATCTATTTTTAATCATTGTGAAGAAAAAAATTCTTGGGTTTGGAGATTATATGCATTATGAGGAATTTGGTGACACATATAGGTATAGAATAATCATTAGAATTAAAATTGGATAGATTTTTTTGTGCATGTGGCAAACGTGCTAGATAAAGCAGTGAAGATGCAAACAAATATTAATTAAACTTGTAAAGAGTGTGATTAAACAGAGTTAGGTAGGGCATTGGGAAAAGCTTTATGCATGCATTTGAACCTAGGTGAAGGCAAGAGCAACAAATTTGGTGAGTATCGATGTAGATATTGGTGCATAAATGATTGAGGATGATTAGGAAAGCCAACTAGATTAGTAGAGATCATTAATAAGCACAAATGGATAAAGCAATCTTCAAAATTGTGACACTACAAGTACATCAATTACTCCCTTAAAACTCTGTTAAGAGGAGGGAGCATGGTTAATTAAGTTTTATCACTTTGATTAGGAAAAAGGGATCTGATTAATTAAAGTGTAGTTGTTTACGATTCTAGTCAATACACATGAAATGAGAAAGTGACCTCATATTTTTAAAGAAAAATGATGATGCAATTGATTGAGGTGTACGTAAATTTTGGTAAAATAATGGGCAAGAGGAGTATTAAGTCTTTGGGCTTTCAGGCTTTATAAGAGATGTGTATTGATTATCTGTTCAATGCGATTGACTAATCCATAGCCCAAGAATTCAATAGGTGAGTGGCTATATTAAAGGGTAAATTTTCTTGACCAAATAGATGTCCATAGGGTTTATTTTGGGCACATTTGATTGAATTCGCAGGCTATATTGTAGTCTAAAAACCACATATAGATGTTTCCCATAAATTATGTTTAGCATACGCATAGTATAAAGGTGGGCAAGACTATTTGATTTGGATTTTGCATACAATGTTGAATTGGGTAGTTTCATGTATGAGTTGATAGTTGTAGAGTTTATGGAACTTTCTTGTTGGGGTAATAGATCTTGAGCACATAAGGTTAAATTTGGAGCTTAATATGTATATAGGATTGGAATGCTTCTTACCTTATATGTAAATGATTGGAGAGGAGACCATGTATTTGTGTTTATTGTGTTAAAACTCAATCGTCAAATAAGATATTCAAAGAAACAAACTTTCATGAGTGACCCAATGTATGAAAACCAAAAGGCACATGATCTCAAAAAATGCGCTCAAACAAACAGGTTCCAAATCATTTCCAATTTAAGAGGTAGAATCTTAGGAAAAGTGGATCTTTAGAGGCCACCTTGCCTTTTGTTTACAGCAGCTTCGAAATACACAATTTGTGACATCTTGTGTATTATTGACATGTCCTAGGTATTTCTTAGTGGCTTGGAGTGACTAGGGAGGATGAAGGAGGTTTGAGATTTGGTGCAACTGCAGCAACTAGTGAGGGAGAACTAGAGGTCTGAATAGGGATTTCTTCATTGGGCGTAGGAACAACACTAGGTCCAACATTATCTTGTTGAGGAGAACGAGCCAAAGATCCCTAAGAAGATGATGCAATGCAAATGATCTCAGGAGGATGTTTGCGGGAGCAAAGAAATAAGATAGCCACACTAAGCTAAGAAACAAGTTGAGAGGGAAGGGGGAAGCGGCCATCGGAGTAGAATGAGGAACCAAATGAAGAAGAATTTGAACATGGGCATTACCCAAGAAAAGAATGGAGAAAACGTAGGGGATGTGTGAACAGGTGGAATGATTCTTCTACAATTGTTGGATTGCAGATTGACATTCCTTATGTATTTTTTCAAATAACAATGTCACCTAGCTAATTGCTTTAGTGTCTTTGTGAGATAAATAGGAGTAAAACCTGCATGAGATGCCATAGGGTTTATGCTACAGGTTGAAGGAAATGTAGAATCCATCGTTCAGGTTCAAGGCGAGTCGAGATGACATAATCATTTTGAAATCTGCATAGGGAAGAGTAGGGCTATATCTTGAGTTGAGAGCAGGTCCATGGGGGTCATACTATCATAACAGAGGAAGAAGTGATGTGCAAAAATTGGAATAGTGATGGCATGAGGTTCACCATTGATAGGAATATGCCAAATAATATCCGAACTTGGACACTCATCAATGGCATGAGCAATCGCCAAAGCTTGAGGATGAGGTCCAACAATTTCCCACGGCATCAAATCAAAGGTATGCAATTGCCTATGTGTAAGGTAGGAGGCCATATCTTCTGCCATGGCTACAGGAAATGGTTCAAAAGGAGCTAAAGCCTCCATGGCAAGCAAGGCAAGTAACACAAAAAGATAAAAAACACACACAAGTGAGGGGATACATGAATACGATGAATTAGAATGGTGCAAGCAGGAGAAGTATGTTAAAAAATCAAGCTTCAAAGTACAAATTCGTGGGCAAACTAATTTGTACAAGTGGACCAATGTATGAAGGCCTCAAGTCACGAGATTTCCCCAAAAGGAATCACTCAACAACTCCCCAAATCATTCCAATCAATTCCTCTAACTTAGAGAGGAGCAATTTAGGAAAAGAGGTTCCTAGATTGTAGGAGTCTACTTGCTCTATTTAAAATAGGCTTGGATCACGACTTTTTGTGTGATCCCGTGTGTTTCTTTGGTGTATTGGAGTGTTCTTAGAGTGCTGGAACTCCAGCAAGCAACCCCCTAGCTTAAGCAAGCCCCCTTCTTGCTTCCATCCCAAGTTTGGGTTTGGATATCTCACTGTCTATGCTAGCAGTGACTAGTCTCTATTTCTCTGAGTTGTATCCATTGGTTCTCCTATTGTAGAAATGCATTTGCTGTTATTTTACTCTTGTTGGATAGCTAATATAGTCCTCTAATTCTGGTTCAAATCTCAGGATCTGTCTTTGTATATTCTCTGAGTTATTGTATATGGAGTGAAGGTGTGTCTCTATACAGGTCTGTGAGAGTGTTGGCAAAGTAGCCTGACTTGCAGACATTGCCATTTCATGTGTGAGCATCCATTTTAGATGAAATTGTGTTGTTAGAAAGCTCTTTAAGTCTACTGTGAGTGGTTAAAATATCTCGGGAAATCACTGTACCAGCTTTAGAAATAACTAGAACACTAGAATACTGTCCAGTTGAGTGTACCTTGGGAGGTCACATTTCGCTTCTAGTTGCATAGGGAGTTGTCAAATCTCCCAACAGTGGTATCATAGCATTTGGAAGTTCTTGGAGGGCATCCATTACAAAGCAAAAGAGCTATTTGAGCTGGAGTTTAAAAGGTTTCTTCATCAAAGGAAGCTCGACAAAGATTTTCATCAAGGGGGAGCACTCGATCCTCGTCAAGTGAAGCATACTTGGAGTTTATCAAAGGAGATCTAATCTTGGAGGTAACATCAATTTAATTTTGCATCACTAGCACTTCAAGGAGGTATTGGAAGAGTTCCAAACCTTAGGGAAAGCAAGATATGGCTGAGTTCAACACTCAAATAGATAAACTTGACAAAGGCAACTATCAGCCTTGGAAGTTTAGGATGTCAAACTATCTCATGGGCAAGGGTCTTTGGGGTTTGATCAGTGGGACTGATCCAAGACCTAGGTTGGGGGGATAATCCAGCCAATGACCAGCTGAGAGCATTTAGGGAATGGAATGAGCGTGACAAAAGAGTTATTTTCATTCTTTCACAACACATTAGCAACAGTATGATAGGGCACATTCAAGACCTAGAGTCAAGCATGAGAGTTTGGGAAACTTTGGAGAGGCTCTACTCTACTAGTACTAAAGCAAGGAAGATTCAACTTAAAAATGAGTTAAACAATCTAAAGAAGACCTCAGGGAGTAGCATCAACGACTTCATTCTCAAAGTCAAGGAACTTTCAGATGCATTGGGATCTATTGGCAACCACATAGATGATGATGATCTAGTGGCGTATACCCTCAATGGTTTGAGGGATGATGAAAAGTGGAAACCATTCACCACTTAAGTTTATGTAAGGGACACACTTCCAGATTTTGAGCAACTAGTTTCTCTTATGGTAACCGAAGAAATGATTATAAATGGAGGTTCATCAAAGGGCAAGGATGCCCAAGTGTTTTATGTAGGAAACTCAAGGGGCAAAGCACAAAGAGGCAACCAAAGTAGGGGAAGAGGAAGATTTGGAGGAAGACAAAGCAATCAAGGACATGACCAAGAAGGCTCTTCATATAAAGGAAGAGAAAGGACAAGAGGAAGAGGAGGAAGACATCAACAATCAAGAAGCCAAGTTGGTCAAGGATGCTACATATGTGGACGACATGGACATTATGCAAGGGATTGCTATCAAGGGAGCAACCAATGGAGTTACAACAAAGCCTCAACATACAAAGGGCAAGGTAATTATGCATCCACTAGCTCTGAGAATGAAAATCTCCTTATGATGCATATGTATGGAAGCTCAAACAATGTAGATACTACATGGTATATCGATAGTGGTTGCAGCAACCATATGAGTTGCGACCAAACTTTGTTCACTAATCTACATGCTCCAAGTGGTAAAGGGCATGTGGAAACAGGGGATGATACAGCCCATGAGATCACACACATAGGTGATGTGGTTTTGGATGACAAAGAGCAAGGAAGGTGTCTCAAAGATGTGCTTCATGTACCTACAATCACCAAGAACTTGGTATCTGTGGGACAAATGGTGGACAGAGGCTACCAAGTGAGATCCAACAAAGGAGGATGCTTTGTGGAGAACCCAAAACAAGGCTACAAGCTGGTTGCAAGAGGAAAGAAGCAAGGAAGATTGTTTACATTATAGGTAAAACCAAATCCTTCACAGCATGTATACTTTACTTTTGGTAATAAGCAGATTGCGGAGTTGGACTTGTGGCACAAAAGAATTGGCCACATCAACATTCAAAGGATGAAGGAGATGCAACAAAAGAGGCTAGTAGAAGGTCTACCAAGTTTTCAAGGTCAAGGAATGAAGAACTTATGTGAAGCTTGTCAGATGGGTAAGCAATCAAGACTTCCCTTCAAGAAGAGTGGATACATCAGTCAACATCCACTTGAATTGGTTCACACAGATGTATGGGGACCAACAAAGGAGCCATCCCTAGGAGGGAATAGGTATTTTGTGACTTTTATAGATGATTGTACTCGCATGGTTTGGATCTATTTCATAAAGCAAAAATCAGATGTGTTTCAATGCTTTAAAATGTTCAAAGCTATGGTTGAGAAGGAGACAGGTAACTACATAAAGAAGCTAAGGTCCGATGGAGGGGGAGAGTACTTCTCAAATGAATTTTTAGATTTTCTTTGGGAGCAAGGCATCAAAAGGCAAGTAACATGCAGGTATACACCTCAACAAAATGGGGTTGCAGAAAGGAAGAACAGGTACATTGCAGAGATAGCTAGGACAATGTTGAATGAAATGAATATGCCCAACCATTTTTGGAGTGATGCAGCCAATACAGCCATATACCTCATGAATAGGGCTCCAACTTCAGGAATACACACCTCAACACCTTATCAAGCTTGGTATGGTAAGAAGCCAAACCTCTCCCACCTCAAAATATTTGGTTGTACATGCTATGTTCATGTTCCTAGTGAGCTAAGGCATAAGTTGCAAGCAAAGTCAGAAAAGTGTGTCTTCATTGGCTATGCAAATGATCAAAAGGGTTTTAGGTGCTTCAATACAAATACAAAGGAGCTCAAAGTATCAAGAGATGTAGCTTTTGATGAGCTACTTCCATGGTACAAGAAGGTGAGAAGGTAGAGTGAAGAATTCGATAAGGATTGGTTCATCGTTGTAGACTTGAGATTAACACAAACAACACTTGACCCAACTTTTGCATAAAGAGGTGTAACAAACAACAACTATGATGTGATAAGAAATGAAAATGATGATAAAGATGTTAGATGAAGAATGGAGATAGTGCTTAGAATCACTCTTATTGATGGCGATTTAGATAGAATCTAGATGAAGGGCTTTCTAGTGCACAATGCTATATAAAGCTCAACCTGGGCCATGCTTATATAACTTTTACAAGGGAAGTCATTATAGATAAACATAGTCGAGAGATACAAAATTGGCATAATATAATATCCGACAATATTTCCATGACCCAGATTTGACAAGTCCCTCTCTGCACTTCACCCATTAAAATTCTATGGGGAAATCGTGCAACGGCACAAGACCTTTATTTTTGCCTTGAATGACAAACCAATGGCCCTTCAAGGAATTTATTTTTGCCTTGAGCTCAAATTGCCTCTGCAAGGCAACCCTTCTTCTTTTGGAGAAGCAATTTGAGCTCAAGCTGGCAAGACAACTCACTAGTGCAAAGATTTCCACATCATTTTTCTGAAGCTATGGCATGTAAATATCCTGGTTCAGACATGACTTGTGAGATGTAACCTTATACATAGATTTTCTCCTTGTAAAATAAAAAGTAATAAAATTTGTTATTGTTGTTTGTTTGAGAACGTAGAGAATTCGATGAGGATTGGTTCATCATTGTAGACTTGAGAGTAACACAAACAACACTTGACCCATCTTTTGCAGAAAGAGATGTAACAAAAAACAACTATGATGCGATAAGAAAAGAAAATGATGATAAAAATGTTACATGAAGAATGGAAATAGTGCTTAGAAGCAGTCTTATTGAAGACATATGGGGGAGAGGGATTAAGAGAGTATGAGGATAAACAACGATGTTGATGAGGAAAATTCAAAAAATTGAACTTAAGGAGTTGGAAACTTAAAAAACATAACCTATGTTCTGATACCATGTTGAAAAGGAAAACCATTACTCCGAGTCTACTATCAACCACAAATAAATCTAACTATGTAGGATGAAATAAAAGACAAAAGAACATGATGAATTATATGTAAGAAAATAACAACACAGCGAAAGAAACTAGTGAACAGGGTTGAGAGAAAAATACAGACAAAGATAGAAGTAGACTAAGAGATAGAGAACTCAAATTCTTAGATTGCCAATAATAATGTAGTTACAACGATGGTGCTCTCCATACATGTGCTCCCAAAGTGGAGCTTAGATGTCAATCTAGATAGAATCTAGATGAAGGGCTTACTAGTGCACAATGCTATATAAAGCTCAACCTGGGCCATGCTTATATAGCTTTTACAAGGGGAGTTAGTATAGATAAACATAGTTGAGAGATACAAAATAGTTGGCATAATATACAATCTGACAATATCTCCATGAACAAAATTTGGCAAGTCCCCCTCTGCACTCCCCCCATTAAGATTATACCGGGAAATTGTGCAATCCCACAAGGCCTTTATTTTCGCCTTCAAGGCAACCCGATGTCCCTTCAAGGCCTTTATTTTCGCCTTGAGCTCAAATTGCTTCTGCAAGGCAACCCTTCTTCTTTTGCAAAAGCAATTTGAGCTCAAGCTAGAAGGACGACTCACTAGTGCGATGATTTCCACACCATTTTTCTGAAGCTATGTCATGTAAATATCATGCTTCGGCCATGACTTGTGGAGATAAAACCTTACACATAGGTTTTCTACAAGTAAAATAAGAAGTAATAAGATTCGGTATTGTTGTTTGTTTGAGAACGTAGAGAATTCGATGAGGATTGGTTCATCGTTGTAGACTTGAGATTAACACAAACAACATTTGACCCAAATTTTGCACAAAGAAGTGTAACAAACAACAACTATGATTTGATAAGAAAAGAGAATGATCATAAAAATGTTAGATGAAGAATGGAAATAGTGCTTAGAGGCACTCTTATTGAAGATGAGGGATGGAGGGATTAAGAGATTATGAGGCTAAACAACGATGTTGATGAGGAAGATTAAAGAACTTGAACTTAAGAAGTTGGAAGATTAAAATGCATAACCTATGCTCTGATACCATGTTGAAAAGGAAAACCATTACTCCTAATCTACTATCAACTACAAAGAAATCTAACTATGGAAAATGAAATAAAAGACAAAAGAACATGACGAATTATATGTAAGAAATAATGACAAAACGAAAGAGGCCAATGAACAGAGTTGAGAGAAGAATCCAGACAAAGATAGAAGCTGACTGAGAGATAGAGAACTCAAATTCTCAGATTGCCAATAGTAATGCAATTACAATGATGGTGTTGTCCACGTGTGCGCTCCCAATGTGGAGCTTAGATAGCAATCTAGATAGACTCTAGATGAAGGGCTTACTAGTGTGCAATGCTATATAAAGCTCAACATGGGCCATGCTTATATAGCTTTTACAGTATAGATAAACATAGATGGGAGATACAAAATAGTTGGCGTAATATACAATCTGACAGTATCTCCATGACCAAAATTTAGCAAGTCCCCCTGTGCACTCCCCCCATTAAGATTCTATGGGGAAAGCACGCAACACCACAAGACCTTTATTTTTGCCTTGAATGGCAACCCAATGGCCCTTCAAGGCCTTTATTTTTGCCTTGAGCTCCAATTGCTTCTGCAAGGCAACCCTTCTTCTTTTGCAGAAGCAATTTGACCTCAAGAGGGAAGGAGGAATCACTAGTATGAAGATTTCCACATCATTTTTTTGAATCTATAGCATGTAAATATCCTATTTCAGCCATGACTTGTGGAGATATAACCTTATACATAGATTTTCTACTAGTAAAATAAGAAGTAATAAGATTCATTATTGTTGTTTGTTTGAGAATGTAGAGTGAAGAATTCGATGAGGATTGGTTTATCGTTGTAGACTTGATATTAACACAAACAAAACTTGACCCAGCTTTTGCACAAAGAGGTGTAACAAACAACCACTATGACGTCATAAGAAAAGAAAATGATGATAAAAATGTTAGATGAAGAATGGAAATAGTGCTTAGAAGCACTCTTATTGAATACATATGGGAGGGAGGGATTAAGAGAGTATGAGACTGAACAACGATGTTGATGATGAAGATTTAAAAAATTGAACTTAAGAAGTTGGAAACTTAAAAAGCATAACTTATGCTCTGATACCATGTTGAAATGGAAAACCATTACTCCTAATCTACTATCCACCACAAAGAAATCTAACTATGGAGGATGAAATAAAAGATAAAAGAACATGATGAATTATATGTATGAAAATAATGGTACACCAAAATAGACCAATGAACAGAGTTGAGAGAAAAATGAAGAAAAAGATAGACTTAGATTGAGAGATAGAGCACTCAAATTCTCATATTGCCAATAGTTATGTAGTTACAATGATGGTGCTATCCACCCATGTGCTCCCAATGTGGAGCTTAGATGGTGATCTAGACAGACTCTAGATGAAGGGCTTACTAGTGTCCAATGCTATATAAAGCTCAACCTAGTCCATGCTTATATAGCTTTTACAAAGGGAGTTAGTATAGATAAACATAGTTAGGAGATGCAAAATAGTTGGCATAATATACAATCTAACAATGCCTCCACGATTAGAAGTCCTATCGTCTCGGTCCTATGGGCTAGGCGTATAGGACCCCGAACCCCATAGAAGGGGGCAAGCCCCTTTCTACACTCCCCCCATAATGGTTCTATGGGGAAATTGTGCGGTGCCACAAGGCTTTTATTTTGACATTGAATGGAAACCCAATGGCCCAGAAGTATATGCCCTACCTATCCTAATGGCTAGGCTCACAAAGATCATTTATTACCATTAGCGGTCACACACAGACATCATCTAACTTGGAAGTCAGGGTTCCAAAAATGTATGGGCTCTGACAATGGCTTCACCTCATAATGGAGGCCTTACAAATGCGAGAACCATGGATCAATTGTGGTCAATTGAGGATGGAGTATTGAGGATATCTAACACCGCCTCAATGTCCACCCTATGGTGAACTACCTCCTTGGTCGAATGCCAAGCTTTGGAAAGTGTTGATGAAGTTTCTCTAACCTAAGAGCCTTGGTGAAGATGTTTACTCCATTTTCTTAAATAGCTTATCTCCATGAGCTCGTCCTCAATCAACTCATGCACATAATGATACTGAATTTCTATGTGCTTGGTACATGCATGGAAGACAAGATTCTTGGCAATGGCCTTGCAACTTTGGCTATCTCACTTTAAATCTATAACCTCCTTTCCTTGTATTCCTATGTGCTATAGGATCCTCCTCAACCATACATGCTGCTGGGAAAGATGGATGGACACTCCAAGAGATTGAGAAGGTACTCCTAAATCCTGCTTTGTACCAGCCCTTTGATGCTTCAGAGTTGATAAGTGGATCTCCTTAGTTTTCCAATGACACCATATAATGGCCTATGTACTTTGGAAATGATGTGTGTAAAGATTGAATTAAAACAGATAACTTTGGAATTGAAGATCTCAAGAAAACCTTCTATTTATGTCTTGATACCTGCTGGATCTTTTGCTCAGTATGACCAACACAATAGGAATTGAAAACATTCCTTTTAGGGGTATCTAATTAGCTTAGTAAGCTAACTATTCCAAGTGGAATGATGTAAAAAGACTAACTATGCTTAGAGAAATCACTTTAGTAAATTAAACTTTACACCCGATTTTTCAGGACTGTAGCAGTCAATGACCAGTGATCACCTCGACGAGCTTTTCTCTGAAATGGCTGAATAGAATCTGTTCAAATTTTGATAGCATGTAGACAACTTCGAGTTGAATCCAAAAAGCTTTGAACCTTTGAATTTGGTGGAGAAATGACTCAGATATGCACTCCACAAGTTGACAGACTTTCAAGTAGTATGATAGAGAACTCAGAAATGACTAATGAAGATATATGTATTAATGAACACTTGTATACAAATCCATTGGCATGAATATCATTGCCTAATGTGTGGATAGGTGTGGGCTAGAGTGAAGGCCTCACACACACTCAGAATTGACAATAATGAGCTCGAGAATGATGATTCCTTTTTGCGACTTTCCATGACCACTTTTATAGTGATTGGGTAGAAATTTGAATTCAAATTCAAACTTTTGGCTCCCTATGATCAAGATCCTATATCCTAGGAGATATTCCTTCAATCAAAAGCTAACTTTTTCCACGAATCCTTTTTGGTAGGTGTTTACAAAGATTCCAAGTCAATTTGACTTTTACAAAAAGATAAAGTGGTAATTAACCACTAGCAATAGTTCCTATGCTTTTCCGTATGTGTATGGAGTTTAATGTATCCGTCAAGCCCAATGTGTAGGCTTGTGAATTGCACCAACAGCTCCCCCTCAAGCCAAACATTTTGGCTTGGTCTTCATTCTTCATTCTTCATGTATATCCTGCAATGCAATCATTGCTTTGAACCTGCAAAGTTTGGTTCCATCCAAAGCTTTAGTCAATAAATCTGCACACTGCATATTGGTTGATACATAGGTTAGTTGAATATCTTTGTTTAGCAACTTCTCTCTCACATAATGGTAATGGACCTCTATATGTCTGGTCCTAGCATGGTAGATAGGATTAGCTGCAAGGTGAAGTGAGCTTGTATTATCTCCAAAGATTATTGGTGACCTAGTATACAAACCCAAATCTGTATACAAAAGCTTGATCCATATGGCTTCTTGTGTGACATTAGCCAGTCCCCTATACTCTGCTTCTGTAGAAGACAAAGCAATAGTAGGTTGCTTCTTTAAAGACCATGAAATTGGCTTATCAACTGCAAATGGAATGTATCCTGAAGTGCTCCTCCTATCATCCTTGCATCCTACCCAATCTGCATCTGAATAGATCTTGATATCAATGTCTGAAGTGTAAGGAAAATATAAACCATGATTTTGTGTACCGTTGAGATACTTCAAGATTCTCTTGGCAGCTTCTAAGTGAGGTATCCTTGGCTTGTGCATAAACTGACTTAGCACACTAACTCCATATGCAATATCTATCCTTGTTAAGGTAGCATAGTTCAAGCTACCCACCATGCTTTGATAACCTGTAATATCATTAACTTCATCACCTGCATAGGCACTTAGTTTTAGGTTTACCTCCATTGGAGTACTTGCAACCTTGGCATCCTGCAAATGAAATTTCTTCAACATATCCTGTATGTAGTTTTTCTGAGTAATGCATATTCCAGAGTTAGTATAAACTAACTCAAGCCCAAGAAAATACTTCAATAGACCAAGATCATTGATCTTGAACTCCTTCATCATCTGGCTCTTGATTTGTCTGATTCCATTGACATCATTACCTGTAAGTATGATATCATCAACATAAACACATAGGCATATTACCTCTGAATTACTTCTCTTGATGAATAGAGAAGTATCTGCTTTGCTTATGACAAAACCTTGGTCTTGGAGGTATGTAGTTAACCTGTAATTCCATGCCCTAGGTGCTTGCTTCAATCCATATAAAGCCTTTTTCAATTTGCAAACATATGGTACCTTCTTAGGGTCCTCATAGCCAGGAGGTTGTGACATATATACCTCCTCTGAAATCCATCCATTCAAGAAAGCATTCTTGACATCCAATTGGTACATGTTCTAATTTTTTGATGCAACCACACTTACCAACACTCTGATTGTTGGCATCTTGGCCACAGGAGACAATGTCTCTTCATAGTCAATGCCTTGGGTTTGTGCAAAACCCTTGGCTACCAATCTGGCTTTGTACCTGTTAATTGATCCATCAGAATTTCTTTTAAGTTTGTAGATCCATCTGGATCCTATTACCTTCATGGATTCCTTCTTTGGTACTAGCTGCCATGTGTCACTTTCCTTGAGTGCTTCAATCTCCTCATCCATAGCTTCTTTCCATTCTGTCTTGGTTATGGCTTCTCCATATGATCCTCGTTCTTGGATTGACAAATCTTTGGCAAGATAAACAGAGTGTTTAGTAACAAGATACGTATCATACCCATATCTGATAGGTTTTTTGCTCTCTCTTTGTGATCTTCTGATTGATTGATTTGAAGATTCAGGTATGTCTTCAAGCTTCTTCATTTTGACTTTGCCCTTGGACTTCCATGGCTTGAACTCTTCAAGGTTGATAACATCTTCATCATCTGAAGTTGAGTCTTCATTCTGAGTAGGTTCCTGCTTTGGAAGACTTGGAAACTCCTCTTCCAAGTCATAGGGTAGTTTAAACATCCTGCATTCATTCTCATACCAAGAATCATTTTCATCAAAGACAACATCTCTACTAACCATGAATCCCTTATTGGAAGGTTTATAAAACCTGTAACGTTTTTTATTTAGGTCATATCCAATAAAGATGCACTTTTCAGCCTTTTGGGTCTAGCCTACCTCTTATCTGAGAAGGAGTGTGTACATATGCTACACATCCAAATATCTGCAATGGTCTAGTGAGGGTCTTTTACCATGCCATGCTTCATAGGGTGTAATCCCATCAAGGGACTTAGATGGTAACCTATTTATGAGGTAAGTGCCAGTAGAAACACTCTCTACCCATAGCTAGTTAGGTAACTTTTTTTCATTCAACATAGACCTAGCTGTTTCAACAATCAACCTATTTCTTCTCTCAGCTACCCCATTCTGTTCAGGAGTATACCTTGTGCTGGTTTCTCTTTTGATGCCTCTGTCCTGCAAGAAGTCTTCAAATTCATTGGAGAAGGACTCACATCCTCCATCTGACCTAAGTTTCTTCAAGTTTTTTCCTGTCTGATTTTCAACTAGTGCAAGATATTTTTTAAAGCAATTGAACACCTCACCCTTGTGCTTCATGAAGTACAATACAATCCACCTGCTATAATCATCAATAAACGATACATAGTACCTTGATCCTGAGATTGAGGGGTCTTTGCTTGGTCCCCATACATCTGTATGGACAAGCTCTAGGTAGTCTTCATGCATGTATCCTTTCCTTGAGAAGGGTAACCTGTGAGACTTCCCAAATTGACAAGCACTACATTTATAAATCATATGTTGTTTGGAAACATTGGGTATTCCAATAACACATTGATCCCTGCATATCGGCTTCAAGGTTCTTTCTCCTACATGCCCTAACCTTTTGTGCCAAATCTCAAGCTCTGAAAGTGTTTGATCTTTATAACTGTATAATGCAATGTTCTTTGTATCTTCTAGCTCAAAAGTAGAAAGTCTACCTGATTTTTCTCCTTTAGCAATCCTCTTGAATCCCTCCTTAGGATCCTCCACAAATGCTCCAAATTGGTTGAATCTAACCTGCAAACCTTTCTCCACAATTTGTCCAACACTCATCAGATTTTTGGTAATGGTTGGTACATAAAGTACCCTACTCAACAAGTTCTGATTTCCATCACAAGTCTTAACATTTCCAACTTTAACTACTGAGTGCTTGGTGTCATCACGTGTTTGGACTTGATGCTTACCTTTTGGTTCCTCAAGATCAAAGAGTAGTGCTACATTGCCAGCCACATGATTTGAGCATCCTGAGTCAATGTAGAATAGGTGGTCATCATTAGTACCTGGTTTTGAAGTCATGTTCATGATCAAAAGAGAGTCATCTTGCTCTTCTGTATAGTTGTTGTAGTCCTTTCTGGATTTGAATCCTCCTTGGTAGTTGCCATTGTAGTTGTTGTTGTAATTGTTGTTGTAGTTGTTGTTGTAGCCTTGGTGATGGTTGAATCTACCTCTTGACTGTGAATATCCACCTCTTTGATATCCTCTTCCTCTCTGATTTTTGAAATTCCTCAAACACTCATCTGTAGTGTGATTTGATAAACCACAAATGTTGTATGGTGAGGAGTTATAGGATCTCCCCCTACCTTGCTTACCTCCTCTGCCCCTTCCTCTTGATGATCTACCTTTTCCTGCATAGTTAGCTTGGGAGGTAGAGCCTTCATCTTCCACCTTCTTGTGCTTGCCTTTACCTTTAGACTTTTTATCAGTATATAGAGCAGAAGAACTATTACCTTTGGATGAATCTCCATTCTTGTTGAGCTTGGCTTCATGACTGAACAATTGTCCCATGAGAGTTGTAAGATCTGGAATTTGCGTGTCCATGTACAGGTCCATAGCAGTAGTGAAGCTTTCCCATTTGTCATCATCCTTGATTCCATTGATCACTTGCCTCACAATCTGTTCTTCTTCAATCTCTTATCCTATGCTTGCTAACTGATCTACTACATCTTTAATCTTGGTCACAAACTCTAAGACAGCTTGCTTCGGTTGCTTCCTTAATGTGGTGAATTCAATCCACAACTGATTTTTTCTAGCTCTTGTGTTGAAGGAGAAATAAGATGACAAGGTTTCCCAAGTCTCTTGGGATGTCTTATAGTTCCTAATATGTGGTGAAAGAAAATCACAGATGGAGTTGAGTAAATAAGACCTTGCCAATGCATCGTTAGCACACCATGTGTTGAGCTTTTCATGTTCTTCCTTTGTTGGCAATCCTCTTGTTTTGAATGAGGACAATCCTTCATCTCCTGAGATGTATCCATAGAGACTCCTTCCTTGTAGATAGGTCTTCATCCTTAGAGACCATGCCTAATAGTTATTCCTGTCCAATTTATCAATAAATGAAGGAAAACCATCTCCCATTTTACCTTAGTTTGCTATGATACCACTGTTGGGAAAGATGGATGGACACTCTAAGAGATTGAGTAGGTACTGCTAAATCCTGCTTTGTACTAGCCCTTTGATGCTTCAAAGTTGATAAGTGGACCTCCTTAGTTTTCCAATGACACCATATAATGGCCTATGTACTTTGGAAATGATGTGTGTAAAGATTGAATTAAAACAGATAACTTTGGAATTGAAGATCTCAAGAAAACCTTCTATTTATGTCTTGACACCTGCTGGATCTTTTGCTCAGTATGACCAGCACAGTAGGAATTGAAAACATTCCTTTTAGGGGTATTTTATTAACTTAGTAAGCTAATTATTCCAAGTGGAATGATGTAAAAAGACTAACTATGCTCAGAGAAATCACTTTAGTAAATTAAACTTTATCCCCGATTTTTCAGGACTGTAGCAGTCAATGACCAATGATCACCTCGACGAGCTTTTCTCTGAAATGGCTAAATATAATCTCTTCAAACTTTGATAGCAAGTAGATAACTTTGAGCTGAATCCAACAAGCTTTGAACCTTTGAATTTGGTGGAGAAATGACTGCGATATGCACTCCACACGTTGACAGACTTTCAAGTAGTATGACAGAGAACTCAGAAATGACTAATGAAGATATATGTATTAATGGACACTTGTATACAAATCCATTGGCATGAATATCATTGCCTAATGTGTGGATAGGTGTGGGCTAGAGTTAAGGCATCACACACACTCACAATTGACAGTAATGAGCTCGAGAATGATAATCTATTTCGTGACTTTTCCATGACCACTTTTATAGTGATTGGGTAGAAATTTGAATTCAAATTCAAACTTTTGGCTCCCTTTGATCAAGCTCCTATATCCTAGGAGATATTCCTTAAATCAAAAGCTAACTTTGTCCACGAATCCTTTTTGTTAGGTGTTTACAAAGATTCCAAGTCAATTTGACTTTTACAAAAAGATAAAGTGGTAATTAACCACTAGCAATAGTTCCTATGCTTTTCCATATGTGTATGGAGTTTAATGTATCCATCAAGCCAAATGTGTAGGCTTGTGAATGGCACCAACAAATCCCCCTCAAGCCAAACATTTTGGCTTGGTCTCCATTCTTCATTCTTCATGTATATCCTGCAATCCAATCATTGCTTTGAACCTGCAAAGTTTGGTTCCATCCAAAGCTTTAGTCAATAAATCTGCACACTGCATATTGGTTGATACATAGGTTAGTTGAATATCTTTGTTTAGCAACTTCTCTCTCACATAATGGTAATGGACCTCTATATGTTTGGTCCTAGCATGGTAGATAGGATTAGCTGCAAGGTGAAGTGAGCTTGTATTATCTCCAAAGATTATTGGTGACCTAGTATACAAACCCAAATCTGTATACAAAAGCTTGATCCATATGGCTTCTTGTGTGGCATTAGCCAGTCCCCTATACTCTGCTTCTGTAGAAGACAAAGCAACAATAGGTTGCTTCTTTGAAGACCATGAAATTGGCTTATCACCTGCAAATGAAATGTATCCTGAAGTGCTCCTCCTATCATCCTTGCATCGTGCCCAATCTGCATCTGAATAGATCTTGATATCAATGTCTGAAGTGTAAGGAAAATATAAACCATGATTTTGTGTACCCTTGAGATACTTCAAGATTCTCTTGGCAGCTTCTAAGTGAGGTATCCTTGGCTTGTGCATAAACTGACTTAGCACACTAACTCTATATGCAATATCTATCCTTGTTAAGGTAGCATAGTTCAAGCTACCCACCATACTTTGATAACCTGTAATATCATTAACTTCATCACCTTCATGGGCACTTAGTTTTAGGTTTACCTCCATTGGAGTACTTGCAACTTTGGCATCCTGCAAATGAAATTTCTTCAACATATCCTGTATGTAGTTTTTCTGAGTAATGTATATTCCAGAGTTAGTATAAACTAACTCAAGCCCAAGAAAATACTTCAATAGACCAAGATCATTGATCTTGAACTCCTTCATCATCTGGCTCTTGATTTGTCTGATTCCATTGACATCATTACCTGTAAGTATGATATCATCAACATAAACACATAGGCATATTACCTCTAAATTACTTCTCTTGATGAATAGAGAAGTATATGCCTTGCTCATGAAAAAACCTTGGTCTTGGAGGTATGTAGTTAACTTGTAATTCCATGCCCTAGGTGCTTGCTTCAATCCATATAAAGCCTTTTTCAATTTGCAAACATATGTTACCTTCTTAGGGTCCTCATAGCCAGGAGGTTGTGACATATATACCTCCTCTGAAATCCATCCATTCAAGAAAGCATTCTTGACATCCAATTGGTACATGTTCCAATTTTTTGATGCAGCCACACTTACCAACACTCTGATTGTTGGCATCTTGGCCACAGAAGAGAATGTCTCTTCATAGTCAATGCCTTTGGTTTGTGCAAAACCCTTGGCTACCAATCTGGCTTTGTACTTGTTAATTGACCCATCAGAATTTCTTTTAAGTTTGTATATCCATCTAGATCCTATTACCTTCATGGATTTCTTCTTTGGTACTAGCTCCCATGTGTCACTTTCCTTGAGTGCTTCAATCTCCTCATCCATAGCTTCTTTCCATTCTGTCTTGGTTATGGCTTCTTCATATGATCTTGGTTCTTCGATTGAAAAATCTTTAGCAAGATAAACAGAGTGTTTAGTAACAAGAGATGTATCATACCCATATCTGATAGGTTTTTTGCTCTCTCTTTGTGATCTTCTGATTGACTGATTTAAAGATTCAGGTATATCTTCAAGCTTCTTCATTTTGACTTTGCCCTTGGACTTCCATGCCTTGAACTCTTCAAGGTTGATAACATCTTCATCATCTGAAGTTGAGTCTTCATTCTGAGTAGGTTCCTCCTTTGCAAGACTTGGAAACTCCTCTTCCAAGTCATAGGGTAGTTTAAACTTCTTGCATTCATTCTCATACCAAGAATCATTTTCATCAAAGACAACATCTCTACTAACCACGAATCCCTTATTGGAAGGGTTATAAAACCTGTAACCTTTTTGATTTAGGTCATATCCAATAAAGATGCACTTTTTAGCCTTTGGGTCTAGCTTACCTCTTATCTGAGAAGGAATGTGTACATATGCTACACATCCAAATATCCTGCAATGGTCTAGTGAGGGTCTTTTACCATGCCATGCTTCATAGGGTGTCATCCCATCAAGGGACTTAGATGGTAACCTGTTTATGAGGTAAGTGGCACTAGAAACACTCTCTACCCATAGATAGTTAGGTAACTTTTTTTCATTCAACATAGACCTAGCTATTTCAACAATCAACCTATTTCTTCTCTCAGCTACCCCATTCTGTTCAGGAGTATACCTTGTGGTGGTTTCTCTTTTGATGCCTTTGTTCTGTAAGACGTCTTCAAATTCATTGGAGAAGTACTCACATCCTCCATCTGACCTAAGTCTCTTCAAGTTTTTTCCTGTCTGATTTTCAACTAGTGCAAGATATTTTTTAAAGCAATTGAACACGTCATCCTTGTGCTTCATGAAGTACAATACAATCCACCTGCTATAATCATCAATAAAAGATACATAGTACCTTGATACTGAGATTGAGGGGTCTTTGCTTGGTCCCCATACATCTGTATGGACAAGCTCTAGGTAGTCTTCATGCATGTATCCTTTTCCTTGAGAAGGGAAACCTGTGAGACTTCCCAAACTGACAAGCACCACATTTATATATCATATGTTGTTTGGAAACATTGGGTATTCGAATAAAACATTGATTCCTGCATATCTGCTTCAAGGTTCTTTCTCCTACATGCCCTAACCTTTTGTGCCAAATCTCAAGCTTTGAAAGTGTTTGATCTTTATAACTGTATAATGCAATGTTCTTTGTATCTTCTAGCTCAAAAGTAAAAATTCTACCTGATTTTTCTCCTTTAGCAATCCTCTTGAATCCCTGCTTAGGATCCTCCACAAATGCTCCAAATTGGTTGAATCTAACCTGCAAACCTTTCTCCACAATCTATCCAACACTCATCAGATTTTTGGTAATGGTTGGTACATAAAGTACCCTACTCAACAAGTTCTGATTTCCATCACAAGTCTTAACATTTCCAACTTTAACTACTGAGTGCTTGGTGTCATCACCTGTTTGGACTTGATGCTTACCTTTTGGTTCCTCAAGATCAGAGAGTAGTGCTACATTGCCAGCCACATGATTTGAGCATCCTGAGTCAATGTAGAATAGGTGGTCATCATTAGTACCTGGTTTTGAAGTCATGTTCATGATCAAAAGAGAGTCATCTTGCTCTTCTGTATAGTTGTTGTAGTCCTTTCTGGATTTGAATCCTCCTTGGTAGTTGCCATTGTAGTTGTTTTTGTAATTGTTGTTGTAGTTGTTGTTGTAGCCTTGGTGATGGTTGAATGTACCTCTTGACTGTGAATATCCACCTCTTTGATATCCTTTTCCTCTCTCATTTTTGAAATTCCTGAAACACTCATCTGTAGTGTGATTTGATAAACCACAAATGTTGCATGGTGAGGAGTTATAGGATCTCCCCCTACCTTGCTTACCTCCTCTGCCCCTTCCTCTTGTTGATCTACCTTTTCCTGCATAGTTAGCTTGGGAGGTAGAGCCTTAATCTTCCACCTTCTTGTGCTTGCCTTTACCTTTAGACTTTTTATCAGTATATAGAGCAGAGGAACTATTACCTTTGGATGAATCTCCATTCTTGTTGAGCTTGGCTTCATGAGTGAACAATTGTCCCATGAGAGTTGTAAGATCTAGAATTTGCATGTCCATGTACAGGTCCATAGCAGTGGTGAAGCTTTCCCATTTGTCATCATCCTTGATCCCATTGATCACTTGCCTCACAATCTGTTCTTCTTCAATCTCTTATCCTATGCTTGCTAACTGATCTACTACATCTTTAATCTTGGTCACAAACTCTGAGACAGCTTGCTTCGGTTGCTTCCTTAATGTGGTGAATTCAATCCACAACTGATTTTTTCTAGCTCTTGTGTTGGAGGAGAAATAAGATGACAAGGTTTCGCAAGTCTCTTGGGATGTCTTATAGTTCCTAATATGTGGTAAAAGAAAATCACAGATGGAGTTGAGTAAATAAGACATTGCCAATGCATCCTTAGCACACCATGTATTGAGCTTTTCATGTTCTTCCTTTGTTGGCAATCCTCTTGTTTTGAATGAGGGCAATTCTTCATCTCCTCAGATGTATCCATAGAGACTCCTTCCTTGTAGATAGGTCTTCATCCTTAGAGACCATGCCTGATAGTTGTTCCTATCCAATTTATCAACAAATAAAGGAAAACCATCTCCCATTTTACCTTAGTTTTCTCTGATACCACTGTTGGGAAAGATGGATGGACACTCCAAGAGATTGAGTAGGTACTGCTAAATCCTGCTTTGTACCAGCCCTTTGATGCTTCAGACTTGATAAGTGGACCTCCTTAGTTTTCCAATGACACCATATAATGGCCTATGTACTTTGGAAATGATGTGTGTAAAGATTGAATTAAAACAGATAACTTTGGAATTGAAGATCTCAAGAAAACCTTCTATTTATGTCTTGACACCTGCTGGATCTTTTGCTCAGTATGACCAGCACAGTAGGAATTGAAAAAATTCCTTTTAGGGGTATCTAATTAGCTTAGTAAGATAGCTATTCCAAGTGGAATGATGTAAAAAGACTAACTATGCTCAGAGAAATCACTTTAGTAAATTAAACTTTACCCTCGATTTTTCAGGATTGTAGCAGTCAATGACCAGTGATCACCTCGACGAGATTTTCTCTGAAATGGCTAAATAGAATCTCTTCAAATTTTGATATATTGTAGATAACTTTGATCTGAATCCAACAAGCTTCGAACCTTTGAATTTGGTGGAGAAATGGCTGAGATATGCACTCCACAAGTTGACAGACTTTCAAGTAGTATGATAGAGAACTCAAAAATGACTAATGAATATACATGTATTAATGAACACTTGTATACAAATCCATTGGCATGAATATCATTGCCTAATGGTGTGGATAGGTGTGGGCTAGAGTGTAGGCCTCACACACACTCAGAATTGTTAGTAATGAGCTCGAGAATGATGATTCTTTTTTGTGACTTTTCCATGACCACTTTTATAGTGATTGGGTAGAAATTTGAATTCAAATTCAAACTTTTGGCTCCCTATGATCAAGCTCCTATATCCTAGGAGATATTCCTTCAATCAAAAGCTAAATTTTTCCACGAATCCTTTTTGGTAGGTGTTTACAAAGATTCCAAGTCAATTTGACTTTTACAAAAAGATAAAGTGGCAATTAACCACTAGCAATAGTTCCTATGCTTTTCCATATGTGTATGGAGTTTAATGTATCCATCAAGCCAAATGTGTAGGCTTGTGAATTGCACCAACACATGCTGCAACACATGAACCTTTATACTCAGCTTCAGTAGAAGATAATGCTACAATCGATTGCTTCTTACTGATCCAAATGAAAATTCCTGATCCTAAAGAAAAGCAATATCCATAAACTAATTTTCTAGTATCAATATCTCTTGCCCAATCCGAGTCACAATATCCAACCAG
>CM035409.1:105254786-105277286 GCA_020310875.1 Ceratopteris richardii | reverse complement strand
AGAAGTATATGTCAAAGTTTTAGAAGAAATTCCCATAAAAATAGTGATTTTCATCACTAAAAATCATTGTAAATACCATTTTCCATTTTTTCAACACCATTTTGTTCAAGCGAAGAAGTTCTCAAGCTTGAGGATTATTGGAAGTATCATTTTTCCAATTTTCATAATTTTTAGATTCCGTTTGCATGCACAAATAAGCCCTGGAACCTAATTCTTAACTAGGCCAGACACTAGCTCTAGACAGGGCAAAAACCACTCAAAGGACTATAAATAGAGCTAGAGAGCTCATTTTTGAGCTCTTACCTTGTGCAGGTGTGTGTGTATGTGTGTGCTTGCTTGTGTGCTTTCACTCACGCACTTGTGCCTTCACTTTCTCACAGTCTTGATACTAGTCCTCACGTCTCCGCGGATTGACATTTATGAGGTGAATCTCCTCATGTTGGTAGTAATCATTGTGCTAGAGTGACACCAAATTTGGCATTGTTGCCACGGAGAGAGCTTGGAGGACGAGCGTGTGATGGTAAGACGTAGAGTAACGACATTGGAAGGTAAAAAAATCATCATCTTGTTTAGTTTCTATTTTTTTCTCCATCTTCATCACCATCTTCTCCCGCCTTCATCTTAGCAACAAATTTCTATTTTTACTGTATATTCTTCATATTTACACCTTGTTTTCCATCGACGGCTACGAGCAAGAAGCTTAAAGGAGGTGCAGAACTGAAACACTGAAGAAATACACCTCAATATACCCAAAAACTCAGTGAGCATTTCCATAGCATGACAAAACCTGTGCCAAGTATTTTGAGTGTGGTATCACAGGTTTGGCGATAGACTTTGGATCTACAAGCACATAGAAGTGACAAGGAGGACATAAGGTACACATATTTGCAAAAATTTTTGAATTTGTACTTCAAAAACTCCAAGTATCGTGTCTGGTTGAGTTCAGGTATCATAATACCAGAACTCCCGTGTTTCGTGATACTTGTTGAGTATCGTGTATTATCTTCCCGTGTATCGCGATAGCTCACATGTATCATGTATCTTGTATCGTCAGGTTGAGTATCGCATATCGTGTATTGCCTAAGTGTGTATCACAATACTTCCCAAGTATCGTGTATCATGAAGGTCGGTATCATGTATCATTGAATCATGTATCACGATACTTCATAAGTATCATGTATCGTGACCGATCCAAGTATCATATCGTGAGTCCAAGTATCGTGTATCATCACTCCCCAAGTATCTTGTATCATCTTAGTGCAAGTATCGTGTATCGTCTGCTCCCAAGTTTCTTTGATACTTCCTAAGTATCGTGTATCGCATGTTCTGAAGCAATCCCAGAGAGGTCCTATTTCCCTATTTTAACCCGAGAACCCTAAACTGGCATAACTTTCTCATAAAAAATCCATTTGTTGTGATTTTGGGTTCGTTGGAAAGCTCATGGATTATTAGATATAGTATTTTGAAGTTGACCCTCATATGGAACTAGGAAACCAAGGGGACTCCAAAGAACTTTGAGCAATACAAAGGGGAGATTTTGAACTAGAAGGCAAAGCTTATGAACCTAAGATCTGGTAGACACTTAGGCAAGGATAGGCAAAGCATTAGATCATCTGAGGCTAGTTTCAACCATATAGCTAGGTCTTCGGCACAACAACTAAGTGGTTATCCCTACATACTAAGTTCATAAACAAGTGACTCAGAAATGTCTTTTAGCATGGAGAGACCCACACGTACCTTAGGAACTGCCTATTTACAAATACCAGAAGGTCCCTATAAGACACAATTGGAGTATATTCAGACCAACCAATCAGGTGCACGCATCTATGAGGATGGTCTGAGGTGATCAATCGTCCAACTCAAAAATCCCAATCAACCCTTCAGACTTGAACACCCAGTGATCAAGTTCGACGAGGGTTCATACATTGATAAGGAAGGAACCATGTATGTGGTTACCAGCTTACCAAACAGGACAAATGAGTTTGGAAACATTATTAGTGAGAATGAGATCATAGGAGACTTAGAGAAAGGAGACCTAGGACGAGAACCCAAGACTCCTAGAGGTAAATCAGTCTTGACCAATGTGATCACTCCAGAATGGATCCCCCAAGACAACAAAAACATCAAACTATTCTTGAATAGAGAAATAGAGAAATCCTTTTAGAGATTCAAGCCAGATCAACCTAGCAAAATGGGTGGAGTCACCATCTATGAGTTCAAAGACCCTAAGACACTAGGAAAAGTTGTTTATCTAGATAACACATCGGAGAGAATGTTCTTGGTAATGGCATGATAGGCATGCCTACACTTGGCAGGGTGAATTGATTTTCCCACCACTAGGATCAAATGTCTCCCATGGCCTCTAAGGAGTAGGATCATCCAAGGCTCATGAAAACCAGAGTGAAAGAACAAGAGGAAGACCCAAGGTAAGCTTTGCACATACTGTGGGTAGAGACTAATCAAGATTTGAAGGTGAAAGACCTGAAAGAGAGAGGCATCGAGCACATAAGCATCAAAGAGATGAACATGATTTTCCATTGCCTAGACCAGGAGAGCACCCAAGAACCCTTAGACTATCTGAAGTGGTTAAGGCAATGAAGAACTATTTTGATGGGTCAAGAATCCTTATGATCATGTGGCCGAGTTCAAACAAGTGTTAAGAGCTAAACAGGTCGAGGACTTATTCACCATGTTCAAGGAATTTGGATTGACTCTCAAGGGTACTACCTTAGCTTGGTTCCAACCCCTGAACAGTTGCAATTATCAACACATAGGTCAATTGCTAGACGAATTCATTGTAGAATTTTCCAAGAGTGGTATTAGGCATAACACATCATCCTTGATCCACAACTTCAAGTAGACACCCCAAGAAACAGTGCGACTTGCAGGAACACCATTTAGATAGTACTTAGAAAGATGCCCTATTCTAGAGTTACCCACACTAGCCAAACAAGTGGCCTTGTTTTTAGATGGCTTACTGAGTACCAAGTTTAAGATCATGTGTACTTGAAAGAGCCTAGATCCATAGAAGAGTGTGTGCGGATGTGCATTGACATAGAAGACAACTTGGGTGAGGAGTTAGAATTGTCCAAACTCTACAAGGATTCAGATAGTTCTACCAATCATACCTCCATAACGTCCACTGAGATAGAAGAGATAGCTGAGTAGGTTTCCAAGAAGTTAGGAGTTCAAAACAGACAAACACCAAGGGTCACCTCATTGAAGCGATGTTACAATTGTGGAGGAGACCATATGGTTAATGTTTGCCCGATGATGGCTCAACCCCAAGGAAACTTGAATGCTCCATATTGCACTATTGAGAGAAAATACACAAACCATACAACTCAAGAAAGTCCATACAATAGGCAAGCCGTCAGACAAAATTATCAGCAACCTTACTAGTAGGGGAGGTATCAGAACCAATACCAACAGCCATATTATTGGCCACAACAGCAATATTAGGCACCATATAGGTGACAATCAGTCCTAGGAAACCAACCGCCAACTCTTGCCAATGTGATTCCAGTTAAGTATACAGTGGCAGAGGAAAGCCCTAATAGAGCATTGGTGCCACTAACCCCATTGGTCTCAGAAAATGACTCTCGTGCTCATAGTTCAGATTACTCCCATGAAGATAGTCCACAAGCGTATTACACAGAGTCACCAGAGCATAGTGAGGCTTATTCTTATCAATATGAGACACCACTTATCGAACAAAACTAGGAGCCAGAATACTCCAATGTCATGTATACAAATGCTAACCCTAGGCCCCAATTGGGACAAGTAAAATCACAAGCCCCTAGAGGACCATGTTTTAGATGTCAGGGTGACCATTTCATTCGTGAATGTCCCCACTCGCCAACTCTAGGACAAGGACAAAACATCACAATACAAGTTTTTTGTCCCGAGTGCGGCAAAGAACACCTCCCAAGAGATTGTCTAAGAAACCCCTCTAGTGTGCCAAGGTTACACTGATTAATGTGGTAGGCTTAGTGGTGGATTCAAATTCAAGTAGCAATGTGGCTCCTATACAGGCAGTCACTAGGCACAAGCCTTAAAACCAGATAAACCAACTAAACAATCAGAGTCAAGTGAATCAAGAGAGCTTAGTAAGAGGAAAACAAGAGGATACCAGGGAGAAGGCCAATCGTAAGTGGAACAAAAAAGTTGTCCTAAGTAGAAGAAAGCCTGAAAGATGCAAAAGAAAAAAAAGAAGATATTGCATCTCAAAGCCCCTCGCATGCCGAAGCTCCATCCACTCCACCTCATCCCACCCCACCACTCATTGTAAATAAACCACAACTAGGGTCTGTTCTTGTAGATCCAACCCCAGAAGGCTTGGACATGATGTTCAAGGCCTACCAAGCTTGACTTCAAGAAGGGCCAACAATTGCAAACCTAGACAAGAGATACCCTAGAGCAAATTTAGAGATTG
The DNA here is from genome assembly GCA_020310875.1 of Ceratopteris richardii. Taxonomy (NCBI): domain Eukaryota; kingdom Viridiplantae; phylum Streptophyta; class Polypodiopsida; order Polypodiales; family Pteridaceae; genus Ceratopteris; species Ceratopteris richardii. The sequence goes on along the minus strand of CM035409.1, from coordinate 105,272,851 downwards.
AATGGACAAAAATGCACATGAAAATGGTAGAGCTAGCTTAGGTTATGCTCGAAACCAGTCAATCGTTCAATCAGACAAACACTGTCAAATTGGATTTGCATTTTCAGGGCTTACTAGAAAGATTAGAGCAGTTGGTAAACAAGCCCCAGGTTTTTTTACCTCCATAGGCTCAAACAATAGTTGAAATAGAAGTCTCACCACCAATGAAAGCTTTTCCTGATTCCGTGGATGATGGAACACCTCTTTCAATTCAGTAGTACTCGCAAGAGTTCTTGCAGGAAATACAATAGGAGAAATGTGCCAAGGAGAAGGATAATCCCCCTCCTATTCCTGAAATTGATGACCTTCGGGATCAATTTCCCCAAGACATTCCATCTATTTATGGAGACCAAGTAGAGCAAAAAGAAGATGAAAGACTAGATTTCGAATCTAATTCTTTTCAAGAGTTTCCACAATTCATAGTCCCATGGGAATCCGAATCTCTTCAGATCAGAGCTCACCCAATATTGGTAAGAAATGAAGAATCAATCGTTCCAAGAAGCACTGATGTCATGAAGAACACTAAGGTTCAGTGCCATCTCACCATAGAAGAGCTGCTTAAAGTAAAACCAGAGCTATGGAAACATGTGGTGAATCAAGTTCTAGAACTTGATTCCAATGTGTCTAAAGTAGGCTCTATGCAAAAAATCCTAGAGATACCTCTAGACAAATAGGGGACATGAGTGAAGGTGAAGAAGATAATACTTATCTTCCAATCACCTACCAAGTTTACACAACCAAAGCAATCATAGATTTAGGTGTAGGTGTTGCAATTGCAACCACCTCCTTGTGGATGCAATGGGGCAAACCCACATTAAGACCAACTAGAATGAAGCTTCAAATGGTTGGCGGCCATGTTGAGAGACCTCTAGGGTTGCTAGAAGGGATAACTCTAACCACTTGTGGTGTAGATTTTGAACACACCTTTGCTATATGTGATTTTGGCAAAAATATGAGATGATCCTAGGAAGACTCTTCCTATGACAACTACATATTGTACAATATTGGGGAACTAACTCCTTGTAATTGCAACATTTAGGGGTCATTACCAAGGCCAATCTAAAAGAATATACATTTAGAGATGTACCACCCCTACAGTGGAGTCGTATCCACAATGTGCAATAAGATTTAATCTCTGTGCATTCTGAAAGTTCACCTGATCCATCCTGTATGTATGAAGATACTCACCTATGGATGTGCAAGGTCGTAGAGGAAGAGTAAAAATGCCTAAAAGTGAGAGAAGAAGGAACTTCTCAAGGAGATAGACCAGTTAAAGACCCAGCCTACACGTCGATGATCTTTCCAGATGAGGAATTTGAGCCTCATGGTTGGGCAAAAATCTTAGCCACCATGGACATTACTTTCAACAAAGAACAGTGGGCACCTCACTGTGATGAGGAGGGTTATGATATTTCAGTGTTCATGTGTCATCTCGTGCTAGAAGATGTGACCCTAGCGATGTCATGGAAGAGGAAGAGGACGACGATGACCTAGAGTCCATTGTGATGGATAGTTGATTTAATTCAAAGAAGCATTATCTAGAAGATGTAGGAGTGTTTACCCAAAATGAAGAAGAACCTCGTGCAAGTATCAAAATGGTAAACTCAAAGGATGGAAGTGAAGGAGGTCAAAAGAAAAAAGAAAAGAAGAGTAGAGAAACAAGAAGAGGAGGAATCATTGTTTGAAGTACCAGAAAACTTCAAGAAATATGAAGTTGAAGACTAAAATTTTTTGGTATGAATGCCTAAGAGAGAGGCCACCACACAAGAAGCATATGATAATAAAGAAAAAACCAAAAAAATTGTGGTAACCATTGAAGGGAACGAAGAACGATGTACATACATAGGAGACGACCTAACTGCATAAGAAGAAGTAGAGCTTGTAGCTTTGTTAAGAAAATATAGGGACGTGTTTGCATGGCACTATAGAAACTTGAAGGGACTAGATCCGAAAATATGCTCTCATATGATTCCCATGATAGTTGATGCCAAGCCCATCAAACAAAAGCCCTACACATATAATGACACTTATGCAACCAAAATAAAAGAAGAAATTGATAGGTTGATTGAAGATGGATTTATCTATGAGATTGAGCATACTGAATGGGTGTCCCCCATTGTAGTGGTGCCCAAGAAGAATGGACAGTTGTGTGTGTCTATTAACCTTAAAAAGGTTAATGCCGCTACAATCAGAGATAGCTATCCACTTCCAATCACTAAACATTTATTGGAGCATGTTGCAGGAAAGGAAGTTTATAGCTTCCTTGATGGATTTTTAGGTTATAATCAAGTAGCCATAGCCCCAGAAGATCAACACAAAACGGATTTTGCCACAGAGTGGGGGATCTTTGCATTTTGTGTGATGCCATTTGGGCTCACAAATGCACTTGCAACCTTCCAAAGGCTCATGTGTCATGTCTTCAGAGAGTTCTTGCAAAAGAGCTTAGAAGTATATGTGGATGATTTATGTGCTCATTCCCAACAAAGAAAATCTAAGACAATAGTTACACAATATAACACAGGAGCAATAACAGAGAAGATAACATATATAGGAGAATCTCAACAATTTTCTACTAACAGCAAGTACAAAGATGATGGCGTTGTCCACCCATGCGCTCTCAAGGTAGAGCTTAAATGGCGATCTAGACAACTCTAGATAGGGAGATACAAGGTAGAGGTATGCTGGCTCAACTTGATGTCTCAGGTAGTGCAGAAGTCATGTATATATAGGATCATGGGTGGCCTTCTGTGGACGGCAATACATGGGCGGTAGAGCGTGGGCGGCCACCGCCAGCGTAATTGCCATACACGGCTTAGACCTGTTGAACCGACCTAACAAATATAAATGATTTCTGACACCGATAGGGAATATTCTATGGAATATTCCCTTTACCGTCGCGTCGGGGGCGCTGCCCCCGGAACCCCACCAGGGGGCCCGCTGGCCCCTTGGGACCCCCCAACCAAGGCTGCTCCCCGCTGCCCCGGACCCTCCAATTGGGGACCTAATGGAATATGACTTTGAAGTTGTTGTTAGGAAAGGTCAGACCCACCCCAGGACACATTACCTTTCTCACATAACTTCGGGAGAGGCACCGCAAGGAGTGTCTGATGAACTACTCGATGCTTATCTATTCAATTTGGAGTCCTAAATGGGCAAATAAGGTGGTACCTGTCCTAACCTTTGGACCTACAAATAAGAATGTGAGAACAAACAAAGAAGAAATTGTAAAATCTTAAAAATATCACATATTGGCAGGAAGTATGTGTAAACAAGATACAGAGGGTGTACCTAGCTTGTTGTGTCGAGGATGATGAACATAATAGTTGTTTGCAACAAGCTCATGAAGGATTGCTAGGAAATCACTATTTTAAACAACGAACATTACAGAATCTAAAATGTTTAGGAGTGTATTGGCCTAGTATGAAGATGTAGGTAGATTATGTTTGACTCAACATTGATTCTTACTTCATAATTGTATATGTATGTGTGTGTATGAGTATGTGTATGCATATGAGTGTATAATTGTGAATGAAAAATCTATTGTGATTGTCTGACTCAATATTGATTCTTACTTCACACTAGTATGTGTAAGTGTATGTGCATATGATTAGGAGTTTAAAATATATTATGATTGTTTGACTCCACATTGATTCTTATTTCACAATAGTATGTGTAAGTATATGTATGTGTTAACGTATATGTGTGTATGATTGAGAATTAAAATCTATTGTGATTATTTGACTCAAAAATGATTTTTACTTCACAATAGTATGTGTAATTGTATATGGGTGTATGATTGAGAATTAAAGTCTATCGTAATTGTTTGACTCAACATTGATCAAAATATCTTATTAGATATTGATTTAGGTTGTTTTTTTGTAGATATATTCTTCATAAAGAAATTTACAAGCACTATGGGAAAGGGAAATTAATCAACATAATTCAAATGATACCATTTCATTGAATCCACATAATTCAAATGATACCACTTCAGTTAATCCACATAATTCAAATAAATCCACATCATTTTATCCACATATTACAAATGAATCCACTTCATTTAATCCCCTTAACTCAAATGATACCTCTTCATTTAATCCACATAATTCAAATGAATCCACAATATTTAACTCACATATGTTAAATGAATCCACACCATTTAATCCACATAACTCAAATGATACCACTTCATTTAATCCACATAATTCAAATGATACCACTTCATTTAATCCACATAATTCAAATAAATCCACATATTACAAATGAATCCACTTAACTCAAATGATACCACTTCATTTACTCCACATAATTCAAATGAATCCACAATATTTAATTCACATATGTTAAATGAATCCACAACATTTAATCCTTCAAGTGCAATCCACGTACTTTCGAATCCACTCATTTCTAGTTGATATTTCTAAATTAAGTAGCTTCGAAAAAACATGTTCTTGGTAAATATTTCGCTCTACCAAATGTCATAATCCGATATAAGCATGTTGATCTTCAAAATGCAACAAGTTGTTTCCTAGATGGAGATCATTATGGGATATATTGAAAGTGTGTAAAAATGATATTGTTTGTAATAAGTTGATTAGCTTCCAAATGTTTGTCTTCATGGTTGTTATGTCTCCTCCTGTGTCCTTCACACCTCTGCTTCATGGTATGTTTATGTACTCCTTCATTCTTTCTAGCCACATGTCCAATGTACCACCATTCCAAAATTTGAAAATAAGGCATGGGCTTTTGCTATGGTGTCTAGCCAAACCAAGTGTACTAATAATTCCACTGTGTGTAACAGATAACACTGTGGCTTCATTCATGGCTTCATTCTCTTATGTTTGTATGTCAGCACCATGTAATTTGAATAACTTGGCAACAAATACTTCATTGCTGAATCTCAAGTGGGATATTTTGACTTTATGGATCATTCCATATTGTCCTTCCCCCATAAGAGCTACATCTTCAAAAAGAATAGAGGAATATGGGAGCAAACAAAGATTGTTTGATGTTTGATCTCCCATATTCACATATGTATCTCTTGTATTTGTATCTACCTGTACTCTCACAAGGTGTTCAGTCATGTCCGATTTTAATCGCTTTCCTCTCTTCATTGTCTTATAATGTAAATCGATAAATTTAATTTTATCGATGAATCTAGGCATACTGCTGATATCCACCGCTGATGACTCTACTACTTTGATGATTTGTCCAAAGAAACGTGTAAGATCTTTTGACATTTGTTCATCTAATACCTATGCTCCACCTAACACACCGCCAAATTTATCTTCAATATTAATAAATGACGTTGTAAATAATTGCACAATGAAATCTTTGTAATTAGATGTGTTCATGGCTATATTGATTTCATCTTCTCTCATTCGATACATGTAGGAGCACACAAATTCTTCTAAAAATTTTTGCTCTTGCTTGTTTATTTTACCTGCCATTTGTGCAAAAATAAAAAATAGACTATCAGTAAGTGTATGGATAACTAAATCAATAGTATGTGTACACAAATAATAGACATATGGATAGTCAAATAAGTAGATTTATAATTAAATAGAAAGTGTGATTATAATCTTGAAGTGAATCTATGTAACTATTAAGAATGTACGAGTCAAAGAATCAGACATTCATAATGGTTCATATACATTCACTATACTATGTATGAGTTTTGTCACATAACTGTATATAACTATTGTGATAGTAAGAGTCAAAGAATCAGACAATCACAATAGTTTCTATACACCTTGTGACCTACGCTAAGCATTCTCATGAGAATCAATGGGACTATTGTGAGAGTAAGAGTCAAAGAATCCGATAATCACAATAGTCCCTACACACTCCCTATACTATTGAGAGAGTAGGCATGAAGGTGTTGATTCAAACAATCTCAATAGATCTATTGTTGTGTCCTATATTACTGTGAGAGTAGGAATGGATGTAGCAAGTTAGAAATTCACAGTAGTGGTTTATTTTTTAATGTTTTTCATCAATGTATACAAGTAAGAAATGCTTTCGCTAGTCGGACATGTATACAATTGATTATTGAAAGACACAAAACTAATTATATAAATAAAAATCAGGCATATGTAAGAGATGCATATGCGAATCATACAATATGCATGATACAATGAACAAAAAAATAAATAAAAATTAAATCAATACTGAATGATATGGTGAAGGAAGCTCTCTATGATAGAAATTACAGGATTAAAGCTCTCTAGAATAGCAATGAAGCATATGCAGAATGAGATTTTTGATCGAATGTAAAAATAAATAGTTTTTTGCTAGAAATCCCTTTTTGATCAAAAGTGCTTTCAATTGAAAGCCTTTCGATCGAAAGGCTTTTCAATAGAAATCATTTCAATCAAAAAATCATCCGTCTTTGCCTTTTTCCGATGTTTATTCAGATAACCGCCAATAAAAAAAACATATTCATTATTTTTTATTATTTGGTCGAATAAATGCAACCCAGGATACATATAGATGTGTGGGGGCCAACCAAAGAGCAATCCATTGGAGGTTACAAGTAATTTGTCACTTTTATAGATGATTGCACAAGGATATATACATTGCAGAAATCGGTACAGCAATGCTTAACGAGATGAATGTACCTAACATGTTTTGGAGTGATGTAGCAAATATAGTTGTGTACCTTATGAATAGAGGACCCACATTAGGGATCCATGAATTGATCACATATCAAGTTTATTATGGTAATAAATCTAATCTTTCCCACTTGAAAATACTTGTATGCACTTGTTATGTACATTTGCCAAGCGAATTGAGGCACAAGCTACAACCAAAGGCAGAAAAGTGTGTGTTTCTAGGACATTCAAATGATCATAAAGGTTACACATGGTTCAACCCAAACACAAAGGACTTGAGGATATCAACGGATGTAGCCTTCGATGAGCTAATCCCTTGGTACAAGAAATATGATTTTATGCAAGAATTTGAAGAACAAAGGCATGTAGATGATGAAAAACAAATTGACTTAGAGCTAAGCAACTGAAGGAGTTCCATCTATACATAACAAAGCTAAGATCAATCAAATAATAAACTACATAGCCTAGCCCACAAGGGATAAGAGGTGCACATCTCCACCCAACCAACTCCACCCATATATATACCTCTAGGCTATTGAAGCTCAAGACCAATGACAGAGCATAGAAGCACATCTAAGAAGCGGACACACAAGAAGAGGGAGCAAGTAGGGAGCTCCAAGAAGTACATGTCAAATTATCAGAAGAATCCCCTACAAAAATAGTGATTTTTATCACTCAAACCATTGTAAATATCATTTCACCTTTTTGCAACTCCATTTTGTTCAAACCGAGGAGTCCTCGAGCTTGAGGAGTATTAGAAGTACCATCATACCAATTTTCATAATTTTTAGACTTCGTTTGAGCCCTCAAATAAGCCCTGGAACCTACTTTTTAACTAGGCCGGACACTAGGTCTGGACAGGGCCAAAACTAGTCCAAAAACTATAAAAGGAGCTAGAGAGCTCATTTTTGAGGCTAGCTTCTTGTAGATTTCAGTTTTGTAATAGATTTCTTTTGTAATAAAAGCCCTTCCATTGTTCCTCTCTTTGATCTTACCTTGCACGCGTGTGTGTGTATGTGTGTGCATGTTTGTGTACTTTCACTCATGCACTAGTGCCTTCACTTGCTCATGGTATTCATATCGGTCCTCACATCTCCACGGATTGACAAGTAAAGGAGGTGGTGCTTACGCTTGAGCTACACCAAATTTTGGCGTCGTTGCCGGGGAGAGAGCTTCGAGGACGAGCGCTGTGATGGTAAGATCGTAGATTTGCAACGTTGGAAGGTAAAAAAACTGTCATTTTTGTTCATTTTCTGATTTTTCTTCTTCATCTTCATCATCATCATCATCTCCAACTTCTTCCATCTTCTTCTTCATAGAGATTTCTTGTTTTTTAGTGCATTTTCACCATTTTCATACCATTTTTCATGCATTATTGTGTGAGAAGGAGTTAGGAGGTGCAAGGGAGAGCAAGCGCTGTGTTTTTTCATGATTTTCTGCACATACGGAGCTCGCCATTGCACGACGCTCAGAAGTTTGAATTTCCCTCCAAAAAACACGATTCTGTGATGAAAATTGCGATTCTGTGAAAAATTCAAATTTTTTTGAAAATCGTGATTCTCAGTTTCCCGCCTGAAAGCCTTTTGAAAAGAACACGATTCTGGGGTCATTCTCATAATTGCGATTCTATGGTTGTGCTCGAAATCGTGATTCTCTAGAACACGATTCTCTGAGACAAAATCGCGATTTTCAAAAACACGATTCTCTATTGGCAATCGCGACTTTCAAAAACACGATTCTCTGTTGGCAATCACGATTTTCAAAAACACGATTCTCTGGATGTGCTCAAAATCGCAATTCTCACAAATCACGATTTTGAGCCAAGAAAACACGATTTTGAGAAAACACGATTCTCTAGTTGTGCTCAAAATCTCGATTCTCTAAATTTTTGAAAACCACGATTCTCTGAGACAAAATCACGATTTTCAAAAACACGATTTTCATCCAAGGTACGAAATTGCAATTCTCTAGAACACGATTCTCTTACACATGATTCTGTGAAAACACGATTCTCTGCTGACAATCGCGATTCTCAAAAACGCGATTCTCTTGGTTTCACAGGATCACGATTCTCTGATTTCAGAGCATCACGATTCTCTTGATATTCATAAAATCGCGATTCTCTTGATTTCACAGCATCGCGATTCTCTTGATATTCATAAAATCGCGATTCTCTTGGTATCAAGCACAGAGCTCCAAAAAAGATCAAAGAACCTCTTCTACAAGGATATGGGTATGGAAACCAAAAGCATCGGTAGGCCTCACAGAACCACAGTGCCAACCACGCAGGATCAAAGCCTCAAGAAAGCATCCAAACATGGAGCCGCCAAAGGAGATCACTAAACAAGCGAAGACCAATCTCAAATGGATCCCTATAAGGAGGAAGTATCAATTGTCATTCGGGGATCCAATGGAGACTTCTAACAAAGGCTGCCATAGCATCTGCAAATAACATTGAAAGCCTCGACGAGCGACAACCATGTGCTCCTTGCACAACCTTGTCTTATGCACCATTCACGTCATGCATTTCCAAAGTATGCATTATTATAGGGCCACATTACATGTGCGTGCATAGACACATTTGAGAGTCCCATGCACAAGAGCACATTGACATATGTCAACTATGTTTTCTGATACTAACATTAGTCTTCTTGCTTGTGACATGGTAGTATATATATATATATATATATATATATAAAGAGAGCTTCCCAGGTTTGGTTTATGGAACATGAATAAGTCATGCTTAGTTGAAGGTGGAACCATGGCTTGGATAGAAGTGTGTCTCAGCTAGCAACTACTATCATTGTTGCCTTATCTGGTAGATGTCAAGCACTTGGCAAGAACATGGCATCCACAACTATTGTTTCCCCTTACCATGGTAGGAGGGAAGAGTTTGAAGGTGAGAAGACTCCTGCTTAGGGTGAGCTAAAGAGAAGGAAGGGGATAGGGATCATCAACATGGACACTCATCGACAATGAAAGACGAGCTGATGGTCCATCACAATGCTGGGTGTACAACATGAAGAGCAGACTATCAATCGACCTTTCATGGTAAGAATCCTCTACTTGGGTATCACGACAACACTGCTAGATTAGGAAACCTTTTCATCAGCATACCCTTGAGCAATCTGCTCAAGACCTACTTTCTTGCACCATGTTTTCTAATGCATTTCCCCAGTATGCATGCATAGGGCTACATGACAAGGCCGTGCACAAGGCACATAATTTCTTCAACCCATGCACCAATACATTTACCCATCATCAATATGGGTTACGAGTACTTGACACGAGTACAATGAACATCACCTTTGGAAGTTCTTTAGGATATCACAGGGACAACATCAATACCTAGGAAGCAAGTCGAAGCCTGCAGTTGCTCCAACTCAACCTTGACAACCTCTTTTGAGCAACGAGCCGATTTTTGGGAGCTCACAAGGACACTTTCTCGCTAGAATCCAAGGAAGCAACACATACCAAAGAACTAAGCCTTATAATAACTCACAATGACAAAGGAAGAATCAGACAACCGAACCTACTACAATAGATAGATAGAAGGATCTTGTTCACACAGGATGGACACTACCTCTCAAAGTGCTACATGGAACAACCACTACAACAAGGGTCTCTGTCAGGGACGACAAACTCGAGAGAGGGGGGAGTGTTGAAGCTCAAGACCAATGACAGAGCATAGAAGCACATCAAAGAAGTGGACACACAAGAAGAGGGAGCAAGTAGGGAGCTCCAAGAAGTACATGTCAAATTATTAGAAGAATCCCCTACAAAAATAGTGTTTTTGATCACTCAAACCATTGTAAATATCATTTCACCTTTTTGCAACTCCATTTTGTTCAAACCGAGGATTCCTCGAGCTTGAGGAGTATTAGAAGTACCATCGTACCAATTTTCATAATTTTTAGACTTCGTTTGAGCCCTCAAATAAGCCCTGAAACCTAAGTTTTAACTAGGCCGGAGAGTAGGTCTAGACATGGCCAAAAATAGTCCAAAAACTATAAAAGCAGCTAGAGACCTCATTTTTGAGGCTAGCTTCTTGTGGATTTCAGTTTTGTAATAGATTTCTTTTGTAATCAAAGCCCTTCCATTGTTCCTCTCTTTGATCTTACCTTGCACGCGTGTGCGTGTGTATGTGTGTGCATGTTTGTGTACTTTCACTCATGCACTAGTGCCTTCACTTGCTCGTGTTCTTCATACCGGTCCTCACGTCTCTGCAGATTGACAAGTAAAGGAGGTGGTGCTTATGCTTAAGCTACATAGGCCAAGGCGGGAAATGTGAGGAGAGCTTGCCAAGTGTCCCCTCCACATGGATGCTAATCCAAGGAATTCTAAACTTAGAAGTCACATGAAATCACATGGTCCTCACATGGCTCTCACATGGATTCTAAAAGGATTTCTCCCAAGCTTGTACGTATAATTCTCAAGGCTTGAGAGGCCTTCGGTTAAAGGCTATAACCTTCAGAAATATCAATCCTAAGGGTCAAAACCCTTCACTTGGGAGCAAATAAATCCAAATAGTTCAAGGGTTCAAACCATAGTCTTGGAGACACTTTGCCAAGGGTTTCTCAATAAACTTCAAGGATTCTCCAAGTAGCTTTGGCCCCTCAAAACCCATGTCTTTTGCCGATTTGATCCATAGTTACACAAAATTCTTCCCCCCTTTAACATTTTTGTTCTTGAAAATGTGTATAGGTATAATATGTGGAGTATTCCCTCGTGCCCCATGACCAGTCGTGTCAGTCATGGTCTTCATCTCTCAAGTTTGCCTCTCTATCAGATGGCAATTCTATCCTAGACTAGATCTGAAAAGAAGGGAATCCACTTGTGGGATAAACCCTTCCCAAATCATTCTAACATTACTTGGCTTTGCACATGAAACACCAAATCAAGGGCAAAGTATGAAAAGAATGATAAGGGTGGATTAAAACATCTCTCTCTAATTTAATTTTGCTATATGTGAATTGTGCATCCATAGCACAACATATGAAACATGTGGATTCTAATACTCTCCTTCTATTTTGCTATATGGGTCCATTTCCATGCACTAGTTGTGCATGGACCTAGCAAAATAGGTGTATCCTCCTTAAATTGAGGTTGGCCAAAACATCTAGCTATGTTCTACTTTTTAACCAACATCTATTGATCCCCTTTTTCAAATGCATGACTACTATGTCCTATTGTACTTTAGAATCAAGGTAGAATGTAGGAAAGAAGTGAATCAATTCTTTGGGAAACAAACTTAAAAATGATTTACCCAAAAGTACTTCTCAAAGGTCTTCACTTGTTTGGAATTATTAAAACTATAAACAAATCTTTAGAGTTTTACTCCAAACTCTTTTAAGAGAACTTTTAGATTCTTCATCCATCGATCTTCAAGCAATACTCAATGGATGAGTGAATTCTCTTAAACTCAAGTGTCTTATAAGATTGAAGGGGTTCTATACAAAACATACACCTTTGATGTTTAATTTAGTTACTTATTCCATTCAGTTGAACTTGATCTAGGAATGACTTTGAAGATTCCTTCCAAATCAAATCCAAGGTCAGGAAAAGTGAGAAAAAAGAACCAAAACTTTGTGTAACTGATTCAACTACTAAGACACTAAAGTTATTTGAGTCAAACTGGAGAAGACTCAAATGTTCAAAGACTTATATGTAAGGGTTTGAAGTATTGCTTTCAGTAATAAAGTAAGTCTATGATCTAGGGGTCAGGCCGGTTCAGACGGATCTGAAATCGGACACCGTTTGGTCATCCATGTGTATGACCAAGATCTTGAGTTTAGACTTACTAGGAGGTATTGTGTTCTTGTGAACAAGTGATCCACTTAGCCTAGTGGTTAAGTCTCAAGGATGCGAAGGAGGAGGTTTTGGGTTCGATCCCCATGGGAGACATGGGGAGAGTATTTTGCCCAAAGAGATCTAGAGCCTTCTAGAAGCATCCACTTGAGTTAACTCGAGTTAACTGGGACACTTGGTGCACATGCAGCTACATGGCCGACACTTGGATGGTTAGTATCCACCTTCCCAAGAAGGCAATCCCCTGGAGAGAGATATATAGAGGAATTTGGTTGGGAGGAAGTCATCTCTCTAACACATGGTGGTCGTAATCATTAGTTTGTTACATTGGTATTAGAGCCAAGCTTTCATGGTGATCTCAATAGCTCATCGTCTTTATATTCTTCACATTGAGAGTATTTTGTTACGTGCATTTCTCTAGAATGTCCCGATATTCTCTTGATCATCCATCGCTTATATGCCTCCTCGGCAGTCATTGTTCTGTGTCTCTTCCAGATAGTTATAGTTTTTGAAATTCAAAAGTAAAGCGTGTATAACACAGAATCTTCTATTTGGTCGAGCGAGAATTGAACTCGTGCCCTGTAATGCAAGACGTGAATGGGCTAACCATTAGAGCCCATCAAGTCTCCTGAAAGCAGACGGAGACACACTCGACACCCATTCTTTCTCTCTTCTACATATGACGACTGTCACGTGGTGGTCGTAATTGTAGTCTTGTTGCACTTTCTATCTTTATGGATTCTCAAAAATATTCTTTAGGTAAAGTTAAAATATCATCCATCTACCAAAGTCTACTAGTATAGAACATCAATGTCTTGATCCACCATGCTTTTACGATGTTTTAATTTACTCTCAAAACAAATGTTGCTTCAACTATTTTAATTACTAAATTAATCCCGTTTTTCAATCTTTTGAGACTCCTATATACTAGAATACCAATCTAGCATACATATCTTACTTTAGGAGATTGATTACCTTGTATGCTCAACACGAGTATTTGGATTAACTTAGTCTAACTTCAATTATGTCAATTAATAAGTCCATCCTTTTCACCATCTCTTGTCATACATTTATACTAAAAGGCATACATTTGACTCAAGATATTGACTCAGTTGTATTCTCAACTAAGTGACCTATCCTAGATTGAATTAGTTTACCTTAAAAAGGATCTTTCCAAGTTCTTTGTCTTCAAAAATCTATGCAACATTTTTTATAAAGAACTACAAAAATCTTGACTGGGAAACCTCATAACTTAAGTGATATTGTAAAACTTTTATGAAGATCTAGAAAGTGCTTTCAACTTCATGATCTTCAAATGTCCCAGCTACTTGATACTTGAAGTGTGTCTTGGTCATCTTCTTGACCATCCTAAACTTCATCTATGAAGTTTCAATTCCCATTGGGATGGAATTTAACTCCAAGTCATGAGCCCAAGAGTACCATATCAAGGTTTGATGTACCATACCATCATTCCTACATTAATGTGAATATAAAGTATAGTGTCCATACCACCATACTTTATATCCAACACTGATGTGTGGATGATATTTATCTTAATTATCCAAAGCTTATATTGGAAGCTATAAAACCCTTTGATCGAAGAATCATCCATCCTTTATTTCTAATGTTTTGAGTGTAATTCCAAGTATCCTGAACTATATTCAAGATCTAGTTAGTTATTGTTCAACTAACTTGTGGTGACATTATTCTTGCTTTTATATACCTTTCTTTATTTGAAGCTTTTAGAAAAGCTATCACAGGGTTTTTGTTTACTAGTTAAGTCTAAGCAGCTTCTAATGCTTTTGGATTTCTCTTGAAATCCCTTCACAGATAGATGAATACAAGTTTCACCTTCCCCAAACTTAAGTATCGTTTATCGTAGTTGTAGACTACATACTTAGAATTCAAACTTCTATCTTTTCTTCTTACTCCCCTTTAGAGAAGTATAACCTCTAACTTGCTTTATTCAACCTTGAGGTTTACAATCACCTTTTTCAAAATCTTTGTGATCTTAATGGGTTCCCATTGCTAGCTTTAGCATGCCATAAAGTTGCTTTCTGAGCAATTCATTATTTGCTAAACATCTTTATATCCTAAAAGATCTTCTTTTATCTCATCATCTACATTCCAAGTTTTTATTTATGGAATTAATTGTACCAATTCTTGATAATTTTGGTACTTTCTTCCCCCCTTTTAAGAGTTTTCATCCTTGAAAAATATGAGATTTTATGGTTTCAACCACAACTAGAGAGTCAATGATATGACTCGTCCAATCATTGGATTATTCATCGAAATATCTTCTAGAGGTAGCCCGGCGACCACCTATCCTAACTTACTCATGAACTTATTCTTGAATTCATGAAAATTCTCATGTTTCCTAACAATGCAAATTCATGTCTATCTATGTTATGAGATGTGGCTTTAATTTTCAAGGGTAATGAAAGCATAAGGGTTTTCAAGGTACTATAACAATAATTTAAAAAATCTATTTCATCATTGTACATAGAAAGCTTTACGATTCTCTATTTAAGAACCATTGCATTTAGTAAAGAAAACCTTTATTGGATTTCTTCTCGTGATGTAAATCTTGAGAGAATGTACCCACAAATTAACTTCAAATTTCTTCCAAGAGGAGGGGGTTTTCAAGGTTTCATGATGCCTTGATTACTTTTCACCATTCCTATAGATGAGAGCAAGCTTTTAAATTATATTTCCTTTCCATCAATGTCTTTGATAGATCAAATTATAGCTTTACATTTTTAGATTGTTCAAAACCATTTTGGGTGGCGTCTTATTAGGATGTCTTATCAAAAAATCATTTGGAAACTTTTCCAATTAACTACCTCTAAGTATCTTTTGTACTTAGCATTTAGTATGTTGGGTTCTCTCGTATATACATGACATTGGACTTAAGTCGCAATGAAAGACTTTTCCCAAAAACTTTCTAAGTTATCAAAGAACTTGGATATTTTTTGCTACAAACGCTTTCATATATGCCAAGTGAACCTCTTATTTAAGTCTTTGGCCTTGGTGATCAAGCATGGAATGGCTTTTATGGAACTTGAGGATCCATAAATAAGACCTGAAGCTTGATTTTTTTTTCTATTTGTGTTAAGCCTTTTTTTTTTGGCTTTTAGATCAAGGAAACATATAAACTGCATAAAAGGATAATGGTCTTTAAGCTCCATACCATTAAACTTTTATGCTTTTGACTTCATGTAAAGAAGTCATTTCCAATCTTAAGCTTAGCCTTTATCTCTCTCTCTTGTCCCATAAAGATCATGCATATGGAATGCTATTTATTGATTTTCCATACTTTGTGTATACCAAAAACATATACACCATACTTGAAGATGCTTAGCATGCATAAGGTTCAAAAAATTGAACCCCTCTTTAAAGCATGCATGGAATTTACACTTGTAATTCCATTCTACGTATGAACCTATATTCACATATGCTCAGAATTGTCTTTTATGCCATGCTATGATGGATGCTACATATGTATCCTAATAAGTCGAGTCTTTTTCATGCTAATGCACATGAGTTTATGTATGTGAACTTAAGAGAAGTACAAAGGAAAGCTTTAATTTTTCATTTGTGCCTTAAAACCATCCCTTTCCAAATGGGAATGCACATACATAATTTATTTTTCTTTGCAACAATGCATGGAAATGCTTGAAATGTTCTATTACTTCATATGTGTTTGCTATATTAGAATAGTAATCTTTCATAAGCTTCTCATATTCTCCTAAGAACATATCAAATTCAAAGCCTTTACTCATGCTTCAATGGTGAGCTAATGAAAAGATAAAACACATATAAAAACCAAACATAAATGAATAATACTTACCTTTATACAAAGCTATGTCCATGTTTTGTCCCTTGCGAGGAGCCGTCCACTATCTTCATGGTGACCTCCTTGCTTCATTGTGTTTCATGTTGATGCTTCAAGAAGAGAGAGCTCTTCCTCTTGTTTCCACCATCTTGCTTGTACTACATATGGGTGTTCTAAAAAAATATAGGAAACTTAAGAAAAACATCTAGAATCGCTACTCGTAGGGCTACTATTGGGAGAAAAAATGAGGGGATATTAGCAAAGCACTCAAAAACCTTGGGATTTATCTCATAAGTCAGGTTTAAGATTTGTAATTGAGCCTATACAATCAAAAAGTTTCCTTATTGATTCTATGATAAGAGAGGAATGAACCAACTAGTTCTCCTCTCATCTATGCCCAAAAATAGGCATTTTTACTATTCACACATAATTCCTATACTTCTCCTTATGATCGAGCATGCTGCAATTGTTGTTTTTCACAGTTTAGCATAGAATTTACTAGCATGAACTGCTATGAAGGTCCCTATTTTGGGCTATTGTTATCCCACATTTGGATCGAGGTTTTAGACACGTTGTGAATGGGCTTGTTATCTCTCATCATGATTGTCGTTATCACCCTTTGGGTGAGGTGATGTAACCCGCTCTAAATACCATTGTTATGACAACCAATTCCACCCATATATAAACCTCTAGTCCAAGGGGGTAAATGTGAGGAGAGCCTTCCAAGTGTTCCCTCCACATGGACGTTAATCCAAGGACTTCTAACCTTAGAAGTCACATGAGATCACATGGTCCCCGCGTGGATCTCACACGGATTCTAAAAGGATTTCTCCCAAGCTTGGATGTACAGTTTTCAAGGCTTGAGAGGCCTCCCTAAAGGTTACATACCATACCCTTATGAAATATCAATCCCAAGGATCAAAACCTTCAATTGGGAGTAAATAAATCTAAATAGTTCAAGGGGTCAAACCATAGTCTTGGAGACACTTTCCAAAGGGTTTCTCAATAAACTCCAAAGGTTCTCCAAGTGGCTTTGGACTCTTAAAGCCCATGTCTTTTTCCGCTTTGACCCATAGTTATACAACAATAGGTGTACAAGTTGTTATCTAGTCATGCAAGCTAACAAGATCATCTCATGAATTTCAAAGGTGCAACACACGATGGCATTATTGTCCATTGAGGCTGAGTATAGAGCTTTCATGCAAGTCACATGTGATCTAACATGGATTAAGAAGCTATTTATGGAGTTTAACTTGTAGGTTGACACATGTCCAATCTTTTATGACAATATGAGTAGCATTCATCTAGCATCAAATCTTGTCTATCATGCTAGAACCAATCATATTTAATTGCACTATCACTTCATAAGGGAACATGTGATATCCAAGGAAGTTTTAGTACATCATATAGGTACCAAGAAGCAAGTTTTTGATATGTTTACAAACGTTTTGGATGGAATAAAGATTCCAAAGTTCAAGCAATGTATCAAAATGAAGGATCTCGAATGAAGATGAAGATTTGATGCTTGAGGGGGAGTGTTAAACGTCAAGCTTCAACCAAAACATTCATGGAAAATAATCCATAAACATGTGGAAAAATTTAAGAAAGACTAAAAGCACGAGATTACATCAAAGGATCTAAATCAGCCACTCCCCACGTCATCTCAACTAAGTCCTCCAATTTAAGAGGCTGATTTTTGGGAAAGGTGGTTCCTAGATTTTAGGGGCCAACTTCTCTCTATAAAGGTGGATTTTATCCTGACTTCTTTT
>CM035409.1:105242286-105249786 GCA_020310875.1 Ceratopteris richardii | reverse complement strand
GATGAGGGAGGATCCTATACGGTTGGCAATGTCCGGGATGGTAAGAGTGCCGGTACGAAATTGGGGGAATAGCCGAAGAGCTTCGTAGACGTCATTAAGGTTGGAAGGGTCCTGCAACAGAACGTCCGCCAAGCCTAGAAGACCTGCATACCGAAGATTTTCTGTCGAGAAGAGATTGCGGAGGTCAATTGGAGGTGGAGATAAATGAATTTTTATTTGGATAGGTAGATCAGGTGGGAGGAAAAGGCTCATATAATCGCCTGTAGGGATGGAATTATGTGAAGCAGAAGGAGAGGGAGAAGGTGAAGGGGGGCGAGGTAGCGAAGGGGGAGAATAAGGGTCGGTGGATTCTGATGGAATTGAGTAAGTAGGAACATTAATAAGGGGAGGAACATTAATAAGGGGAGGATGAAGAGCGGAAGGCGATGCAGAAGCTGGAGGAGAGTTGGTGATGGCGGATGGTGGAATCAGTGGGGTTAGAGAGGCGGGCACTGTCGGAGTAGGAGTGGGGGTCGGAAATGCCGAAGGATCGTCCGGCGGGGGTGGATTAGCCATAAAAGGATTGGGAGGATGCCGAGAAAGGGACGCGGAGATGGGAATGTGAGTGCGGGGAGTTAAGGGAAGGAGATGTGGCTGATGGTTGGATGAGATGGAGAAGATGATGGTTGGAGGATGATGTCCCTGGTGGTGTTGGAGTAGGATGAGATGGAGAAGATTAGGGTTGGAGGATGATGTCCCTGGTGGTGTTGGAGTGTGGAAGAGGAGTGGGCCGCGGGAGTGGTTTGGGTTTCGGTGGCCGGGGAACGGCGGAGGGGTCGTTTTGGGTGGTTGGACGGTGATTGCGGGTTAGCGGGTGGATTGGCGGAGCTTGGGAGCTTGGGTGCGGATAGTGGGAGCAAGGACGGCGAAGGTGAATGGAGCAAGGACGGCGGAGGGTTATTGATTGCGGAGGGTAGGATTGGGAAGGGAGGTGGCAATGGCGGAGGCGGAGGATCGGAGGAGGCGGAGGCGGATGGCTATGGCGGAGGCGGAGGAGGAAGGCAGTGGGGTGCCTGCGGCGGCGGATGGGGTGCTAGTGGGCTTGGGAGAGCGGGGGGTTGGGGGGCACGGGAGGGCTGCGGAGGCGGATGGGGTGCCTGCAGATGGGGTGCCTGCGGATGGGGTGCGGGCGGAGGAGCAGCGGAGGGGGGGGCGGGCGGAGGGTGTGGTGCGGCGGTGCGGACAGCGAAGGGGGGGGAAAAGGTTGGAGCGGAGGTGGAGGATTAAGAGAGCGGGAGTGTGCACGCGGAGGGGAGGGTGCGGGTGGGGCGGAAGGTGAGGTGAGGCGGAATAGGCTATGGCAGGAGGCGGGAGGTTGGTTAGGCGGGTGCGGGCCAAGGGGTGGGCGGCGGAGCAGCGGAGGGGGGCGGGCGGGGTGGGCGGCGGAGCAGCGGAGGGGGCGGGCGGAGGGTGTGGTGCGGGGCGTAGCGGACAGCGGCGGGGGGGGATAAGGTGGCGGAGTTGGAGGTTGAAGGGGGCGGAGATGGCTGCGGAAGATGGAGGCGGACCGGCGGAGATGGCGGCGGAGGCTGCAGTGCAGAGCGGCGGACCGGCTGCGGTCGGCGGAGGAGCAAGGTAGGGCGGCGGCGGCTTCAGTGCAGAGGGCGGCGTAGGCTCCGGTGGACGGAGATGCGGGAGGGATGGCGGAGGCGGCGCGAAGAGGGGACGGTTGGCGGTCGGCGGAGGCGCCAGGGGGGAGTGATCTTGCGGAGTCGGCGGGTGGCGCGGCGGCTGTGGAGCGGCGCGGAGCTGCGGAGTCGGGCGGAGCGCGGTGGCTCCGGGCGGGTGTTTGGCGGCGGCGCGGGGTCGGAGGAGCGGACGGGGGCGCGGAGAGTCGGAGGAGCGGCGGCTCAGACTGGCGGAGGCGAGTGGTCGTAGGGGGTTGGGCGGAAGGCGCGGCTGCGGTCGGCGGGGGTAGTGGAGCGGCGGCTGAGACTGGCGGAGGCGAGTGGTCGTAGGGGGTTGGGCAGAAGGCGCGGCTGCGGTCGGCGAGGAGTGGAGGGGTGCCTGGGCGGGGGCGGAGGTAAGCGGAGGCGGGGGGATGGCGGGAGAATGGCGGGAGAGGGGCGGAGGGAAGCAGGCGGAAGGCGGAGGGGGGAGGATGGCGGGAGAATGGCGGGAGAGGGGCGGAGGGAAGCAGGCGGAAGGCAGAGGCGGGGGAAGGGGGGGTGCCTGTGGTTGGCTGGAGGGGTTTTGGTGGGCGGGTGAGGGGGAAATATGGAGGGTGTGTGCGGGTGGTTGGAGGAGGGCGGAGGGAGGCTGAGGGAGGCGGGTCGGAGGGGCGGAGGGCTGGTGGTTGGAGGGGGGTGGGTGAGGGCGTGTGAAGGCGGATGAGGGGGTGGCGGATGGGGTGGAGGGGGGTGGGTGAGGCGTGTGAAGGCGGATGAGGGGGGTTGGCGGAGGGGACGATGAGGGACGATGGTGGAAGAGGGAGGGGAAGTGGAGGGCACGGAGGTGGGTGCGGAGGTGGCTGATGGGGAGTATGGTGGAAGAGGGTATGGTGGAAGAGGGAGGGGTGGGGGTGGTTGGGCGTTCGAGGGAGGAGAGAGTGGCAGGTGGGTAGGGAGTTCGAGGGAGGAGAGGGTGGCGGATGGGTAGGGAGGCCCGCCGGGTTGGAGGGGGATTTGAGTGGAGGAGAGGGGTGGAGGAGGGGGTTGTGGAGCTGCGGGGGATGGGGGAAAGACCGCAACGATGGGGGAAAGACCGCAACGGATTCCTGGACCAAGGCTGAGCTGGGCACTTTCACAGCTTAACTCTTCGAGATACGCGGGGAGCGATGATGAAGGATAAGTCACATTATATAACAAGGGGAAACGAAGAATGACCTCTCAGAAGGGAATGGATTAGCATAAAAGAGTTTCCAAAAGAGTGGAGAAGCAAGCTTTAATTACCTCCATTCAAGAGATTAACAAAGTAAAGGGCCTTATTGAAAGTTATTGGGTAGAAGCAATGACCATCCAAAAGAAATTGGCGCAAAATTTATTTATCAATGAAATTAACTGGTTTTTAGTGGAGAAATGAGCCACAAAAATTTGGCGCCCAAAAATTGTCCCACCAGAACATGCGTGAGCATTTTGTGGTTATTTCTACTTATTAGGACAAACAACCTATTATTTATACCTATAAAACAGTCCAAAACACTTAGGAACAAAATAATGAAAATGCAATGTTTATTACTTTTGGTGGTAACCCTTGAGTCTGGAGATGTTTACCAAGGGTAGGGTGTCGCCATCCAGTGTTTCCAATTGCACAGCACCCCACTGCAGCATTTTCCTAATGCGAAAAGGGCCTTCCCAGTGAGGGATCCATTTCCCTTTAGTTTGATTAGACAATTGTGGTCGGTGTAATAGAGCTAAATCACCGGGCTTCAAGTTGTTCTGCCATAAATTTCGATCATGAGCCTCCTTTCTTTTTATCTGAGTCTCTATCAATTGTTTGGTCGCAAGTAGACGAATCTCCTCCACTTTATGTAGTGCTCCTAGCCTCTGAGAGATATCACAATCCTTCTTTCCCTGCATGAATGCTATCTTAGGTGATCCATGTAAAAATTCAAAGGGCTCGATAGGTAAGATGCCATAGACCAGTTGGAATGGGGAATAGCCAGTGGCCTCTTTGTAGGCTAGCCTGTATGCCCAAAGTGTACCTAGGTACGCAATGCCCCATGAAGTGGGTTGCAACATACACTCCTTTCTTAACATTGCAATTAAAACCTTATTTGTGGACTCAGCCTGTCCATTTGCTCGTGGATAGTAAGCACAAGAGGTCCTATGAAGAATTCTATACCTGTTGAAGATTTCTTGCAGGACTTTATTGACAAAATGGGTACCTTGATCAGTACAAATTTCAAGTGGACAACCAAACCTGCAAATGATGTGACTATAAATGAAATCAGCAACAGTTTGGGCAGTGCAATCGGACGAGGCAATAGCTTCAGCCCACTTTGTGGCATAATCAGTAGCTATCAGGAGATATTTTTCTCTTTTTGGAAATGCGGGAGGGTAGATTGGCCCTACAAAATCTAACCCCCACTTCTCAAATGGTTGCCAGGAGGTGGAAATAACCAAGGGGTTATGTCTCTGCTTTGTTGGCTTAGGTCCACACCTTTGGCAAATGTCACATGCTTTTCCCCATTCATCTGCATCCCTAAATAGTGTAGGCCACCATAGACCCGCATCCAGTATCCTCTGACTCATAATGTGTCCTGGGAGGTGCCCACCACCTGTACCTTCATGTGCAGAGTGAAGGACTTCCCTCACTTCTTCTTCTTCCAAACACTTCCTGAACCGGTCATCTTTGCCCTGTCTGTACAATTTATCTTCGATGAAGGTATATGGTCTACTCTTGATTAGTAGGCTCTTCTTTTGTACAGCACTAGCCTTTTCTGGATACAATCCAGTTTTAATGAAATTTTTAATGTCGTAATACCAGCCTTGAGCTTTTACAGCAAACAGATGAGCATCTGGAAAGTCATCATTGATTCCACTAGATTGATTCCTCATATTTATTCTGGATAAGTGATCCGCCATAACATTGTCTTTTCCTGGTTTATGTACTACAGAAAAATCAAACTCTTGAAACAACAATAGCCACCTCCATATTCTGCCGGTGGCCTGGGGTTTGTTGAGGAGGTATTTTAGTGGTTGGTGATCTGATATAATAATAAATTTTACCCCCAGTAAGTAATGACGGAATTTTTGGACGGCAAAGACCATTGCTAGTGCTTCCCTTTCAGTAGTACTATAATTCCTTTCAGCCTTGGTCAAGATTCTACTGGCATATTGAATTGGCCTGTCCATTTTAAATTCTTCACTTGGTTGGGTCAAAACTGCCCCCACTGCATATGCACTGGCATCGACATGTATATGAAAGATTTTTGACCACTCCGGTGTGACCAGGATAGGAGCACACACCAACCTTGACCGTAATGTCTGATATGCTTTTTCCTCCTCTTCTTCCCATTTAAAAGGTACTTCCTTACCTGTAAGTCTAGTCAGAGGTCTAGCTATTTCTGCATACATTTTTATGAACCTTCTATGATAACCAGTATGCCCCAAGAAACTCTAGATTTCTTTAGGGGATTTAGGTTTAGGCAACTTTAATATAGAAATGATTTTGTCAGGATCTGGGGCCATACCTTTAGCCGACACCACATGTCCTAAGAGGGTTCCTTCTATCACAAGGAAATGACATTTATTTGGATTGAGCTTTAACTTAGTTTCTCTGCATCTTTGGAAAATATTCTGCAGCTGCCTCAAGTGCTGGTCCAAACAATCTAGAGGGGTTTCCTTGTGAGATCCTGAAAACGAAGAGAAGTCATCCATAAAGATTCTAAGTGATTCCAGCAATACGGGGCCAAAAATGAGATTGACCGTTCTGTTAAAGGTGGCTGGAGCATTTCTGAGCCCAAATTGCATTTTTACATACACATATGTTCCCCAAGGTGTGATAAAAGCAGTCTTTTCCCGATCCTCTGGATGTATTGATATTTGATTATAGCCACTGAATCCATCCATAAAACTATATAATGCATGCCCAGCCACTTCTTCAATGACTTGTTCTGCAAAAGGCATAGGGAACCCATCTGGAATGGTCACCTTGTTGAGAGCTCTAAAGTCAACACAAATTCTGATTTTATTAGTATTCTTCTTCGGAACTATAACCATAGGTGAGAGCCACTCTGAGTGTTCTACAGGAATGATGATTCCTGCATCCTCCATCTTTTGGATTTCCACATAGACGGCTTCGGCATACTTTGGATTAAGTCTATAGCTCCTTCCTCTGATGGGTCTGGCTCCATCAACCAGAGGGATTCTGTGCTCTCCATAAGATGCAGGCACTCCTTCTAAGTCTTTATAATGCCAGGCAAAAACATCTGCATACTGGGTCAAGAATGATTTTACCTTTTCCAGGAGCTCTGGGTGGCTCCACAACCAAGTGGCCACCAGAACTGGTTGATTATTGTTTTGAGTGCCTAAGTATATTTCTTGGACCGGATTTCTTGTTACCATATTATCTCCCTGTGCATCTGCTTCCTTGTCTTCTTCTACTAGCTTTTCGTGCATTGCTTCATAAGCAGGTGTATTTTGGACTACGCTGTGTTCCTCCTTGTCCTGCATCCATCCTGCAGGGATTTCTTGAATTGGGAAAGAACATTCAACCTCAGAATTTTTTACCTTGTTTTTAGCTTTAGAAACTTCGTTATCCGTTGTTGACACATCCTCCTCCAATTTGTATTTGAGGGGTATCTTCCTCCCCCTTCTGTGGTCAGTGATGGGCTCTCCCAATCCATCAACCTAGACTTTTTCCTTGTCTTCATCATAATCTTCAGTCGTGCCAGGATTATCAAGAAAAATTCCAAAACAAGAAGAAGAGTTGCCTGCTTGGAGCCAACTTAGAATATCCTCTTCTTCCTCAAAATCTATTTGGGGTTGATCCTCCGCTTCTGTTTCCATGCAAATGCTCACTGTTTGCATCATACTAGTGTTTCCTTGATTGTCTGGGCCTTCTTCTAAATGAATTTGTGTCAGCTCCTGCCCTTTCTTTTGTACCCACATAGTGTCCTTACCCCAATCATGAATGACACTGGCATGCCTCAGCCAAGGTCTTCCAATTAAGAGAGGAAATCCTCCTTCAACCTGGGGCAATCTTAAAACCACAAAATCCAGAATGAATAGATTACCTTGTACTTCAAGTGGAACTTTTGGGATTACCCCCAAGGGCCTTACTTTGCTCTGATCTGCCAAAGTAACCGTGAAATTTGTAGGTCTTGAAGGGTGGAGTCCAATCCTTTTCATGGTATGTTCAGGCATCAAGTTAATGCCAGAACCACCATCTACAATAACACCTTGAAATTCATGACCCTTGATTGATATTGTAAGCCGAGGACTTTTATAATCTGTAAGGGGTGCTTCCCCCCTAATTATCCCTTTATGTAAAATAGCAGTCTTGGCCACTAAGCTTGTAGTAGAAGCCTCATCAATTATCTGCAATAATTCTGACCTGAATTTCCCATCCATCTTTATTAAATCAAAAATACTAACCTCCTTCTTCATTGACTTGAGTAGTTTTGAAGCCTCTGACTCTTTAAGAGAGTGAGCTTCATTTGCTTTGTCAAACTCTTCTTGAGCCCTGTTGAAGGCATGCCCAATGGCATCGCTGGTGCCTATGAGACATTCATTGTGGTTTGTTTCTGCACTTGTAGTATCTTTGTCTTCAATTGCAACTCTGTCTTTGTTCAATTCCTTAATTATCAATTCTTGATTTTCTACCACTTTTGCCGTTCCCTTGCTTCTTGTCTGTACTGCAAAAGATTCGAGTTCTTCTAATTGTACCACTCTAGTAGATGGTGAGGGTTCATTCACCTCAGGGAGAGTTTCCTCCTTGAATACAGAGATCATTTGGAGATGGGGTCCGAAAGTAGAGGCTTGATTCTTAGGACAACAGTTTGTATAGTGATCCCTG
>CM035409.1:105189786-105234786 GCA_020310875.1 Ceratopteris richardii | reverse complement strand
GTATCTCAACCCCTAAGCAACGAGGAAGTGCGAATGACCTCCATAGGTATCCTTCTTTGAGCTCTGCACACCAAAAGTGCTCTTACTTAGAGCTTATGCAAGGAACTCCAGTGAGCTTTTGTAGACCTGTAGTAGACACCAAGAGCTTTCCAAAAAAACAAATTTCACTTCAAATGGATGCTTACACAAAGAGAAAAAATGTCTACAACATGAGCTAGTTGAATGCTCACAACTGCGAGTCAAGCAGATACCGCACTTCACTCCAGCAAGCTTTTCTCAGAGAGTATACAAAGAATGAATCTCAAACTTGGGTCAACTTTAGAGCACTCTAATAGCTACCCAATGACGCCAAACGCATAGAAAATGGATACATAGATAAGGAGAACCAGCCCTTACAATAGAGAGCAAAATATTTCCAACAGAGCCTACACACCAAGAGAGATATCAATCACACAACTTCACTAAAATGAATGTTGCTCTCAGATTACTCAGAGAATGCTCTAGAGTATTTGTGAGCATAACATAGACGCTAATAGCTATCCAATGAGACAAGAATTACATCAAATAGATACAATATGAAGGAGAACCAATGCTAACAACTCAGGGGTAGAGAGTTGCAACACTGCCTGCGCACACACGTAGATATGCCTACTAAAAGAAAACAAACAAGCAAGCAAGGGGCTAGCTTAAGCAAGGGGCTAGCTTAAGCAAGGGGCTTGCTTATCACAACTCCAGCACTTAGTGCTCACTTTACATGAGCTAAAACTCCAAGAAGATGGCCCAAAAGAAGTCGTGATATATGCTCCTTTTATAGTGAGAAGTGTGCCCCTAAAATCTAGGAATTACCTTTTCAAATCAGCCTCCTAACTTGGAGGACTTAGTTGAGATGACTTGGGGAGTGGTTGAGTGACTTTTCTTGATGGAATCTCGTGGCTTTTGGCTTCCTTTGATTGCTACACATGTCCTTAAAAGATTCCCTACGAATTTTTAGCTTGAAGCTTGACTTTTAATACTCCCACTCAAGCTTCAATTCTTCGTCCTCATCCAAGCTCCTTCATGTTGATGCATTTCTTGAATTTTGAAATCTTCATCCCATCCAAAGCCTTTGTAAACATGTCGGCAACTTGGTCCTTGGTACCAATATGATGTACTGAAACTTCCTTGGATATCACCTTTTCCCTTATGAAGTGATAGTGCACTTCAATATGGTTGGTTCTAGCATGATAGACAGGATTGGATGCTAGATGAATGCTACTCATGTTGTCACAAAAAATTGGATATGTGCCAACTTGCAAATTAAGCTCCATAAATAACTTCTTAATCCACATTAGCTCACATGTGACTTGAGCCAAAGCTCTATACTCAGCCTCGGTGGAAGATAATGCCACCGTGGGTTGCTTCTTTGAAATCCATGAGATGGTCTTTCTACCTAGCATGGGTAGGTAACCACTTGTACTTCTTCTATCCTCCTTGGAACCGGCCCAATCCGCATCAGAATAAGCTTTGACCTGCATATCATCATCAAATGAATAGAACAATCCTTCATGTATAGTGGCCTTGAGGTATCGTAACATTCTTCTTGCAGCTTGCAAGTGTGTAGTCCTTGGACTATGCATAAATTGTGGTAACACTCCAACTCCATATGATATGTCAGGCCTAGTTATTGTGGCATAATTGAAAGAGCCTACAATAGATCGATACAAAGTTACATCCTCTAATGGCTCTCCATCAATGGAGCTTAGCTTTACATTAACTTCCATGGGATTTGAAATAGGCTTGCAATGTACCATCCCAAACCTCTCAAGTGGGTCTAGAATATAATTCCTTTGTATGAGCATAATACCTTCTTCTTTGTATACAACTTTAATGCCAAGAAAATACCTAAGATCTCCAAGATCAGATATCCTAAACTCCTTTCAAAGCTTTGCCTTGATCTCATCAATGCCCTTTGTATCATTACCTGTAATGATAAGATCATCTACATACACACACATGTAGACTACAAGTTCTCCTCTTTGTTTGATGAAGAGAGATGGATCCGCCTTGCATTGATTGTAACCACATTTGATCAAATAGTCCACCAATCTTTGGTTCCAAGCCCTTGGAGCTTGCTTTAGGCCATAAAGTGCCTTCTTCAACCTACAAACATGATGTGGAAACTCTTTATGAACAAAACCTAGTGGTTGCTCCATGTATACCTCTTCTTCCAAGTCTCCATTGAGAAAGGCATTCTTGATATCCAATTGGAAAAGCTTCCATCCTTTGCTAGGAGCCATTGCAATGAGTGTCCTAATGGTGCTCATCTTTGCCATGGGGCTGAATGTCTCTTCAAAGTCCACTCCATAGGTTTGTGCAAAACCCTTGGCCACCAATCTTGCTTTGAACCTAGAAATAGATCCATCTGAATTCCTCTTTACTTTATACACCCACTTATTACCTATTACCTTCATGTTCTCCTTCTTGGACACTAGAGTCCATGTTTGATTTTCCTCAAGTGCGTCGATCTCTTCTTGCATTGCCTCTTTCCATTCGGTGTACCTGCTTGCATCTTCATAGCAATCGGGCTCATGATCTTCTACTACTTTGTTCATATATGCATAATGTGTTGCCATGTATGAATCATAAGTAAAGCTTTGCGTTGGATACTTAACTCTAGAAGACTTCCTTTCTTCACCTTTTGGAGGAATAAACCTCCTTTGCCTTGGGAGCTTTATCTCTTTCTTTGACGTGGCTTCTTTCTCCATCATGTGTCCTTTATCATCTTCAACTTCATTACCTTCTTCATCCAACTCCACCAATGTTGCGTTGCCTTTGTTGATTGATTGTGCTTCATAGCTTGATGAAGATCTCCCCCTCCATGGTGAGTTCATGCTTGAACTATCTTCATTGATGGAACACCTTGAGCCGCTTAGCTCTAGGTCGATTTGTTCTTCATCATGTCCATGCTTTTCTTCTTCATAGTGTTGCATACATTCATACTTCTTATACCAAGGGAGTAGCTCATAAAATTCTACATCCCTTGATATCCTCAAGTCCTTTGTGTTTGGGTTGAAGCACCTGTAATCTTTATGATCATTTGAATATCCTAGAAACACACACTTTTCTGCCTTTGGTTGTAGCTTGTGCCTCGATTCACTTGGCACATGTACATAACAAGTACATCCAAATATCTTCAAGTGGGAAAGATCAGGTTTCTTACCATAATAGGCTTGATATGGTATCAAGCCATGGATCCCTGAGGTAGGATCCCTATTCATAAGATACACGGCGGTATTTGCTGCATCACTCCAAAACATGTTAGGTACATTCATCTCATTAAGCATTGCTCTAGCGATCTCGGCAATGTATCTAT
Organism: Ceratopteris richardii; assembly: GCA_020310875.1. Lineage (NCBI taxonomy): Eukaryota > Viridiplantae > Streptophyta > Polypodiopsida > Polypodiales > Pteridaceae > Ceratopteris > Ceratopteris richardii. The sequence continues at coordinate 105,231,434 of CM035409.1, read as the reverse complement.
TCTTTCTCTCTGCTATTCCATTTTGTTGGGGTGTGTACCTGCATGTCACTTGCCTCTTGATGCCTTGATCCATTAAAAAATCAGAAAACTCATTGGAGAAATATTCTCCCCCTCCATCGGACCTTAGCTTCTTGGAAGTTGGGAAGACCTTCAACCAGCCTCTTGAATTGCATTTCCTTCATTCTTTGTATGTTGATGTGACCTATCCTCTTGTGCCACAAGTCCAACTCCGAAATCCTCTTGTTTCCATATGTGAAGTAGACATGTTGAGTGGAATGAGAATTTACCTCCAAAGTGAAGAGTCTCCCTTGATTCTTTCCTCTTGCTATGACCTTGTAACCTTGCTTAGGGTTCTCCACAAAGCATCCACCTGTGTTGAACCTTACTTGATAGCCTCTTTCAACCATTTGCCCAACGGACACCAAGTTCTTTGTGATGGTAGGTACATGCAAGACATCCTTGAGACATCTTCCTTCCTCCTTGTCATCCAAAGCTACATCTCCAACATGTGAGATCTCATGGGCTGTATCATCACCTGTTTTTACATGTCCTTTACCTTTGGGAACATGTAGATTAGTAAACCAAGAAGCATTGCAACTCATATGGTTGCTACATCCACTATCAATATACCAAGTGTTATCTACTTTGCTTGAATTCCCATTCATGTGCATCATCAAGAGATTGTCATTTTCTCAACTTGTGGAAGCATAATTACCTTGGCCTTTGTATGAAGATCCTTGATTATAGCCCCTTTGGTTTCCTCCTTGGTAGCAATCTCTAGCATAGTGGCCAAACTTGCCACATATGTAACATCCTTCGCCATCTTAATTCCTGTTTTGTTGATGTCGTCCTCTTCTTCCTCTTGTTCTTCCTCTCCCTCTTTGTGATGAGGTGCCTTTGCCATGTCCTTGATTGCCTGCCTCCAAACCTTCCTTTGCCCCTTCCTTGTCCTCGTCTTCCTTTGCCCCTTTGATTACCTGCATAGAAAACTTGTGCATCCTTGCTTTTAGTTGAACTTCCACCTATGTTCATTTCTTCGGTGACCATGAGAGCAACCAATTTCTCAAAATTGGGAAGATTATCCCTTACATAAACTGAAGTGGTAAAGGGTTTCCACTTGTCATCATCTCTCAAACCATTGAGAGTATAAGCCACAAGATCGTCATCGTCTACGTGGCTTCCAATGGATCCCAATGCATCTAATAATTCCTTGACCTTAAGTATGTAGTCATTTGTGCTACTCCCTGAGCTCTTCCTAAGGTTGTTGAGCTCATTCTTGAGTTGGATCTTTCTTGCTTTGGTGCTTGTTGAATAAAGCCTTTCAAGTGTCTCCCATACCTTCATGCTTGAATCCAAGTCTTGGATATGGCCGATCATGCTATTGCTAATGTGTTGGGAAAGAATAAAGATAACCCTCTTGTCTCTTTCATTCCATTCCCTAAAGGCCCTTCTCTGGTCATTGGTTGGATTCTCATCCAACCTAGGTCTTGGTTCACTTCCACTAATCAACCCCCAAAGGCCCTTGCCCATAAGATAGCTGGAGACCCTAAATCTCCATGGTTGATAGTTCCCTTTGTCTAGCTTTTCAATTTGAGTGTTGAAGTCTCCCATATCTAGTCTTTGATACTTGACCTAGCCCTTGGCTAATGCTCCAATGTGTGTAAAATGAAAATGAGGCTCTGAGGTTACCTCAATCCAAAGCTTTCGTTAGATGGACACCTTGTGCTCTTGAAACTTTAAGTAGAATAGCTCCCCCTTGATCTGAGCTACCTCCAAGAAGCTTTTGTTGATGCAAATCTTCAACCACCAACTCCAAGAGGTCTTCTTGCTTGTATGTGATACCTCCAAGATGCCCAAATGCTCTGATACCACTGATGGGGGAAGTATCTCAACCCCTAAGCAACGACGAAGCGCGAATGACCTCCACAAGTATCCTTCTTTGACCTCTGTAAACCAAAAGTTCTCTTACTCTGAGCTTATGCAGAGAACTCCAGTGAGCTTTTGTAGACCTGTAGTAGACACCAAGAGCTTTCCAACAAAACTCATTTCACTTCAAAAGGATGCTCACACAAAGAGAAACAATGTCCACAACATGAGCTAGTTGAATGCTCACAACTTCCAGTCAAGCAAATACCTCACTTCACTCCAGCAAGCTTTTCTCAGAGGATATACAGAGAATGAATCTCAAACTTGGGTCAACCTTAGAGCACTCTAATAGCTACCTAATGACACCAAACTCATAGCAAAAAGGTACATAGAGAAGGAGAAACAGCCCTTACAACAGAGAGCAAAATATTTCCAATAGAGCCTACACACCAAGAGAGATATCAATCACACAACTTCACTAAAATGAATTTTGCTCCCAGATTACTCAGAGATTGCTCCAAAGAATTTGTGCGCATAACATAGACTCTAATAGCTATCCAATGAGACAAGAATTACATCAAATGGATACAATATGAGGGAGAACCAATGCTAACAACTCAAGGGTAGAGAGTTGCAACACTGCCTGCGCACACACATAGATATGCCTACTAAACGAAAACAAACAAGCAAGCAAGGGCTTGCTTATCACAACTCCAGCACTTAGTGCTCACTTCACATGAGCTAAAAATCCAAGAATATGGCCCAAAAGAATTCGGGATATGTTGGCAGCATTCAGGGAACCGAAGGAGCCACAAGACGAAGAGAGTCAGAGCGAAGGGATAGCACAAGCAGACATGGCAGTCAAAGAAGATCTGGCAAGTAGGCCATCTAATTTTTCAGACATCAAGGAGTTGAGCACATAAGAAGAAAGAGCAAATAGGGAGCTCAAAGAGGTGTATGACAAATCAACAGAGAAAATCCCTACACAAATAGTGATTTTCATCACTAAAAACCATTGTAAATATCATTTCGTATCTTTGTAGCTCCATTTTGTGCAAGCCAAGGAGTCCTTGAGCTTGAGGAGCTTTAGAAGTATCTACCTGCCAATTTTCATATTTTTTAGATCTCGTTTGAGCCCTCTAATAAGCCCTGGAACCTAATTTTTAACTAGGCTGGACACTAGGTCTGAACAGGGCCAAAGCTAGTCAAAAACTATAAAAGGAGCTAGAGAGCTCATTTTTGAGGTGGATTGTAATTGAAATGAACTTGTAAGAGCTTTTTGAAAGTAATCTAAGAACTCCATTGCTTCTCACTCTTTGTCTTGCCATGTGTGCGCGTGTGCGTGTATGTGTGTGCATACTTGCGTGCTTCCCACTCATGCACTTGTGCCTCCACTTGCTCGAGGTCTTCATACCATCCTCACGTCTTCCCGGATTGACATTAAAGGAGATGCTACTCATCACTGAGCTACACCAAACTTTGGCTCCGTTGCCGAGGATCGAGCTTTGAGGACGAGCGTGTGATGGTAAGACGTAGATTGGAGACGTTGGCGTTGTAGGTAATTTCGTTACTTTTCCTATTTTTCTCTTTCTTACCTTACCACCATCATCACCATCTTCCACCTCCATTTCCATCATCGCGAAAAATTCAGTTTTTTTATCATATCACCTTCTCCACCTCATTTCCCTCATTTCACTTGTGAGAGAGAGCAAGAGAGCGAAATTGTGTGTGCTTTTTTTGCATGTTTCTTGAGCTGTCTTGCAGGTACAGGCCACATCATCGTCCCCAGCACTCTACGCAGGTACGGAATTTGCAGTAAGTGTCTGTGTGTCGCCGACCTCTGTCAATCGCGACCGACAGAAAAAATGCTCAAATTGCCAAACAAAGTGCAAAACCATGATCTACAGGCCTAGAGCTTCCCAAAAATGTGTTTAGTTTTTTGAAATTCATCAAATTTCTGTCAATCGCGATCGCTCTGTCAATCGCGATCGACAAACCACGACGGACAGACCTGTCAATCGCGATCGACATGTCAATCACGACCGACAGCCCACGACCGCTCTGTCAATCGCGACCGACAGAGTCAACGACCGATTGACCACGATGGACAGAATCTACGCGTGACACGTGTCAATTGCGATCGAGTCATCAATCGCGATCGACCCATCAATCGCGACTGACAGCCCACGACGGCTCTGTCAATCGCGATCGACACAGTCAACGATTGTTTGACCACGACGGACAGACCCTCGGTCGCGATCGACCCATCAATCGCGACCGACAGAGTCAACGATTCTTTGACCACGACGGACAGACCCTCGCGACCGACCTGTCAATCACGATCGACACATCAATCGCGACCGACAGAGTCAACGACCCTTTGACCACGATTGACTGAATTTTCGGCCACGTGTCAATCGCGACTGACCAGTCAATCGCGACTGACAGCCACGACGGACCTGTCAATCGCGATCGACACGTCGATCGTGACTGACCTGTCAATCGCGACCGACAGACTTTGCGAACACGTTAGAAGGGCAAATTAGGTCAAATTTTTAAGGCAAAAATATTGGTCTAAATTTTGGCCAAGTGTGGGACAAACACTAGGGTGTAGTATTGCATTATGAGGGCATGACCCAAGTAACCCGAGAATTCCTGTTTGCCTGTTAACCTAGTTTAATCCTGTTTTAGCCCCAAAACCCTGAACGGGCATAACTTTCTCATACGAAATCCGTTTGCCGTGATTTTTGTTTTGTAATGATAAGATCATCTACATACACACACATGTAGACTATGAGTTCTCCTCTTTTTTTGATGAAGAGAGATGGATCCGCCTTGCATTGATTGTAACCACATTTGATCAAATAGTCCACCAATCTTTGGTTCCAAGCCCTTGGAGCTTGCTTTAGGCCATAAAGTGCCTTCTTCAACCTACAAACATGATGTGGAAACTCTTTATGAACAAAACCTAGTGGTTGCTCCATGTATACCTCTTCTTCCAAGTCTCCATTGAGAAAGGCATTCTTGATATCCAATTGGAAAAGCTTCCATCCTTTGCTAGGAGCCATTGCAATGAGTGTCCTAATGGTGCTTATCTTTGCCACGGGGCTGAATGTCTCTTCAACGTCCACTCCATAGGTTTGTGCAAAACCCTTGGCCACCAATCTTGCTTTGAACCTAGAAATAGATCCATCTGAATTCCTCTTTACTTTATACACCCACTTATTACCTATTACCTTCATGTTCTCCTTCTTGGGCACTAGAGTCCATGTTTGATTTTCCTCAAGTGCGTCGATCTCTTCTTGCATTGCCTCTTTCCATTCGGTGCACCTGCTTGCATCTTCATAGCAATCGGGCTCATGATCTTCTACTACTTTGTTCATATATGCATAATGTGTTGCCATGTATGAATCATAAGTAAAGCTTTGCCTTGGATACTTAACTCTAGAAGACTTCCTTTCTTCACCTTTTGGAGGACTAAACCTCCTTTGCCTTGGGAGCTTTATCTCTTTCTTTGACGTGGCTTCTTTCTCCATCATGTGTCCTTTATCATCTTCAACTTCATTACCTTCTTCATCCAACTCCACCAATGTTGCTTTGCCTTTGTTGATTGATTGTGCTTCATAGCTTGATGAAGATCTCCCCCTCCATGGTGAGTTCATGCTTGAACTATCTTCGTTGATGGAACACCTTGAGCCGCTTAGCTCTAGGTCTATTTGTTCTTCATCATGTCCATGCTTTTCTTCTTCATAGTCTTGCATACATTCATACTTCTTATACCAAGGGAGTAGCTCATAAAATTCTACATCCCTTAATATCCTCAAGTCCTTTGTGTTTGGGTTGAAGCACCTGTAATCTTTATGATCATTTGAATATCCTAGAAACACACACTTTTCTGCCTTTGGTTGTAGCTTGTGCCTCGATTCACTTGGCACATGTACATAACAAGTACATCCAAATATCTTCAAGTGGGAAAGATCAGGTTTCTTACCATAATAGGCTTGATATGGTATCAAGCCATGGATCCCTGAGGTAGGATCTCTATTCATAAGATACACGGCGGTATTTGCTGCATCACTCCAAAACATGTTAGGTACATTCATCTCATTAAGCATTGCTCTAGCAATCTCGGCAATGTATCTATTCTTTCTCTCTGCTATTCCATTTTGTTGGGGTGTGTACCTGCATGTCACTTGCCTCTTGATGCCTTGATCCATTAAGAAATCAGAAAACTCATTGGAGAAATATTCTCCCCCTCCATCGGACCTTAGCTTCTTGATATATGTACTTGTTTCCTTCTCTACCATTGCCTTGAATGCTTTGAAACATGTAAACACGTCTGATGTGTTTTTGATGAGATAAACCCAAACCATCCTTGTGCAATCATCTATAAAAGTGACAAAGTACTTGTTACCTCCAATGGATTGCTCTTTGGTTGGCCCCCACACATCTATATGTATCAACTCCAATGGATGTTGGCTTATGTAGCCACTCTTCTTGAATGGAAGTCTCGCTTGCTTCCTTAGTTGACAAGATTCACATAAATGCTTCATACCTTGTCCTGGGAAGTTGGGAAGACCTTCAACCAGCCTCTTGAATTGCATTTCCTTCATTCTTTGTATGTTGATGTGATCTATCCTCTTGTGCCACAAGTCCAACTCCGAAATCCTCTTGTTTCCATATGTGAAGTAGACATGTTGAGTGGAATGAGAATTTACCTCCAAAGTGAAGAGTCTCCCTTGATTCTTTCCTCTTGCTATGACCTTGTAACCTTGCTTAGGGTTCTCCACAAAGCATCCACCTTTGTTGAACCTTACTTGATAGCCTCTTTCAACCATTTGCCCAACGGACACCAAGTTCTTTGTGATGGTAGGTACATGCAAGACATCCTTGAGACATCTTCCTTCCTCCTTGTCATCCAAAGCTACATCTCCATTATGTGAGATCTCATGGGCTGTATCATCACCTGTTTTTACATGTCCTTTACCTTTGGGAACATGTAGATTAGTAAACCAAGAAGCATTGCAACTCATATGGTTGCTACATCCACTATCAATATACCAAGTGTTATCTACTTTGCTTGAATTCCCATTCATGTGCATCATCAAGAGATTGTCATTTTCTCAACTTGTGGAAGCATAATTACCTTGGCCTTTGTATGAAGATCCTTGATTATAGCCCCTTTGGTTTCCTCCTTGGTAGCAATCTCTAACATAGTGGCCAAACTTGCCACATATGTAACATCCTTCGCCATCTTGATTCCTGTTTTGTTAATGTCGTCCTCCTCTTACTCTTGTTCTTCCTCTCCCTCTCTGTGATGAGGTGCCTTGGTCATGTCCTTGATTGCCTGCCTCCAAACCTTCCTTTGCCCCTTCCTTGTCCTCGTCTTCCTTTGCCCCTTTGATTACCTGCATAGAAAACTTGTGCATCCTTGCTTTTAGTTGAACTTCCACCTATGTTCATTTCTTCGGTGACCATGAGAGCAACCAATTGCTCAAAATTGGGAAGATTATCCCTTACATAAACTGAAGTGGTAAAGGGTTTCCACTTCTCATCATCTCTCAAACCATTGAGAGTATAAGCCACAAGATCGTCATCGTCTACGTGGCTTCCAATGGATCCCAATGCATCTGATAATTCCTTGACCTTAAGTATGTAGTCATTTATGCTACTCCCTGAGCTCTTCCTAAGGTTGTTGAGCTCATTCTTGAGTTGGATCTCTCTTGCTTTGGTGCTTGTTGAATAAAGCCTTTCAAGTGTCTCCCATACCTTCATGCTTGAATCCAAGTCTTGGATATGGCCGATCATGCTATTGCTAATGGGAAAGAATAAAGATAACCCTCTTGTCTCTTTCATTCCATTCCCTAAAGGCCCTTCTCTGGTCATTGGTTGGATTCTCATCCAACCTAGGTCTTGGTTCACTTCCACTAATCAACCCCCAAAGGCCCTTGCCCATAAGATAGCTGGAGACCCTAAATCTCCATGGTTGGTAGTTCCCTTTGTCTAGCTTTTCAATTTGAGTGTTGAAGTCTCCCGTATCTAGTCTTTGATACTTGACCTAGCCCTTGGCTAATGCTCCAATGTGTGTAAAATGAAAATGAGGCTCTAAGGTTACCTCAATCCAAAGCTTTCGTTAGATGGACACCTTGTGCTCTTGAAACTTTAAGTAGAATAGCTCCCCCTTGATCTGAGCTACCTCCAAGAAGCTTTTGTTGATGCAAATCTTCAACCACCAACTCCAAGAGGTCTTCTTGCTTGTATGTGATACCTCCAAGATGCCCAAATGCTCTGATACCACTGATGGGGGAAGTATCTCAACCCCTAAGCAATGACGAAGCGCGAATGACCTCCACAAGTATCCTTCTTTGACCTCTGTAAACCAAAAGTTCTCTTACTCTGAGCTTATGCAGAGAACTCCAGTGAGCTTTTGTAGACCTGTAGTAGACACCAAGAGCTTTCCAACAAAACTCATTTCACTTCAAAAGGATGCTCACACAAAGAGAAACAATGTCCACAACATGAGCTAGTTGAATGCTCACAACTTCCAGTCAAGCAAATACCTCACTTCACTCCAGCAAGCTTTTCTCAGAGGATATACAGAGAATGAATCTCAAACTTGGGTCAACCTTAGAGCACTCTAATAGCTACCTAATGACACCAAACTCATAGCAAAAAGGTACATAGAGAAGGAGATCCAGCCTTTACAACAGAGAGCAAAATATTTCCAATAGAGCCTACACACGAAGAGAGATATCAATCACACAACTTCACTAAAATGAATTTTTCTCCCAGATTACTCAGGGATTGCTCCAAAGAATTTTTGCGCATAACATAGACTCTAATAGCTATCCAATGAGACAAGAATTACATCAAATGCTACCTCATGATAACAACTCAAGGGTAGAGAGTTGCAACACTGCCTGCGCACACACATAGATATGCCTACTAAATGAAAACAAACAAGCAAGCAAGGGCTTGCTTATCACAACTCCAGCACTTAGTGCTCACTTCACATGAGCTAAAAATCCAAGAATATGGCCCAAAAGAAGTCGGGATATGTTGGCAGCAGTCAGGGAACCGAAGGAGCCACAAGACGAAGAGAGTCAGAGCGAAGGGACAGCACAAGCAGACATGGCAGTCAAAGAAGATCTGGCAAGTAGGCCATCTAATTTTTCAGACATCAAGGAGTTGAGCACATAAGAAGAAAGAGCAAGTAGGGAGCTCAAAGAGGTGTATGACAAATCAACAGAGAAAATCCCTACACAAATAGTGATTTTCATCACTAAAAACCATTTTAAATATCATTTCGTATCTTTGTAGCTCCATTTTGTGCAAGCAAAGGAGTCCTTGAGCTTGAGGAGCTTTAGAAGTATCTACCTGCCAATTTTCATATTTTTTAGATCTCGTTTGAGCCCTCTAATAAGCCCTGGAACCTAATTTTTAACTAGGCTGGACACTACGTCTGAACAGGGCCAAAGCTAGTCAAAAACTATAAAAGGAGCTAGAGAGCTCATTTTTGAGGTGGATTGTAATTGAAATGAACTTGTAAGAGCTTTTTGAAAGTAATCTAAGAACTCCATTGCTTCTCACTCTTTGTCTTGCCGTGTGTGCGCGTGTGCATGTATGTGTGTGCATACTTGTGTGCTTCCCACTCATGCACTTGTGCCTCCACTTGCTCGAGGTCTTCATACCATCCTCACGTCTTCCCGGATTGACATTAAAGGAGGTGCTACTCATCACTGAGCTACACAAAATTTTGGCTCTGTTGCCGGGGATCGAGCTTTGAGGACGAGCGTGTGATGGTAAGACATAGATTGGAGACGTTGGCATTGTAGGTAATTTCGTTACTTTTCCTATTTTTCTCTTTCTTACCTTACCACCATCATCACCATCGTCATCATCACCATCTTCCACCTCCATTTCCATCATCGCGAAAAATGCAGTTTTTTGATCATATCACCTTCTCCACCTCATTTCCCTCATTTCACTTGTGAGAGAGAGCGAGAGAGCGAAATTGTGTGTGCTGTTTTTGCATGTTTCTTGAGCTGTCTTGCAGGTACAGTCCACATCATCGTCCCCAGCACTCTACGCAGGTATGGAATTCACAGTAACTGTCTGTGTGTCGCCGACCTCTGTCAATCGCGACCGACAGAAAAAATGCTCAAATTGCCAAACAAAGTGCAAAACCATGATCTACAGGCCTAGAGCTTCCCAAAAATGTGTTTAGTTTTTTGAAATTCATCAGATTTCTGTCAATCGCGATCGCTCTGTCAATCGCGATCGACAAACCACGACGGACAGACCTGTCAATCGCGATTGACACATCAATCACGATCGACAGCCCACGACGGCTCTGTCAATCGCGACCGACAGAGTCAACGACCGATTGACCACGACAGACAGAATCTACGCGTGACACGTGTCAATCGCGATCGAGTCATCAATCGCGATCGACCCATCAATCGTGACTGACAGCCCACGACGGCTCTGTCAATTGCGACCGACACAGTCAACGATTGTTTGACCATGACGGACAGACCCTCGCGACCGACCTGTCAATCGCGATCGACCCATCAATCGCGACAGACGGAGTCAACGATTCTTTGACCATGACGGACAGACCCTCGCGACCGACCTGTCAATCGCGATCGACACATCAATCACGACCGACAGAGTCAACAACCCTTTGACCACGATTGACTGAATTTTTGGCCACGTGTCAATCGCGACTGACAAGTCAATCGCGACTCATAGCCACGACGGACCTGTCAATCGCGATCGACACGTCGATCGCGACTGACCTGTCAATCGCGACCGACAGACTTTGCGAACACGTTAGAAGGGCAAATTAGGTCAAATTTTTAAGGCAAAAATATTGGTCTAAATTTTGGCCAAGTGTGGGACAAACACTAGGGTGTAGTATTGCATTACGAGGGCAAACATGATTTTTGTTTTGTAATGATAAGATCATCTACATACACACACATGTAGACTACGAGTTCTCCTCTTTTTTTGATGAAGAGAGATGGATCCGCCTTGCATTGATTGTAACCACATTTGATCAAATAGTCCACCAATCTTTGGTTCCAAGCCCTTGGAGCTTGCTTTAGGCCATAAAGTGCCTTCTTCAACCTACAAACATGATGTGGAAACTCTTTATGAACAAAACCTAGTGGTTGCTCCATGTATACCTCTTCTTCCAAGTCTCCATTGAGAAAGGCATTCTTGATATCCAATTGGAAAAGCTTCCATCCTTTGCTAGGAGCCATTGCAATGAGTGTCCTAATGGTGCTCATCTTTGCCACGGGGCTGAATGTCTCTTCAAAGTCCACTCCATAGGTTTGTGCAAAACCCTTGGCCACCAATCTTGCTTTGAACCTAGAAATAGATCCATCTGAATTCCTCTTTACTTTATACACCCACTTATTACCTATTACCTTCATGTTCTCCTTCTTGGGCACTAGAGTCCATGTTTGATTTTCCTCAAGTGCGTCGATCTCTTCTTGCATTGCCTCTTTCCATTCGGTGTACCTGCTTGCATCTTCATAGCAATCGGGCTCATGATCTTCTACTACTTTGTTCATATATGCATAATGTGTTGCCATGTATGAATCATAAGTAAAGCTTTGGGTTGGATACTTAACTCTAGAAGACTTCCTTTCTTCACCTTTTGGAGGAATAAACCTCCTTTGCCTTGGGAGCTTTATCTCTTTCTTTGACGTGGCTTCTTTCTCCATCATGTGTCCTTTATCATCTTCAACTTCATTACCTTCTTCATCCAACTCCACCAATGTTGCTTTGCCTTTGTTGATTGATTGTGCTTCATAGCTTGATGAAGATCTCCCCCTCCATGGTGAGTTCATGCTTGAACGATCTTCATTGATGGAACACCTTGAGCTGCTTAGCTCTAGGTCGATTTGTTCTTCATCATGTCCATGCTTTTCTTCTTCATAGTCTTGCATACATTCATACTTCTTATACCAAGGGAGTAGCTCATAAAATTCTACATCCCTTGATATCCTCAAGTCCTTTGTGTTTGGGTTGAAGCACCTGTAATCTTTATGATCATTTGAATATCCTAGAAACACACACTTTTTCTGCCTTTGGTTGTAGCTTGTGCCTCGATTCACTTGGCACATGTACATAACAAGTACATCCAAATATCTTCAAGTGGGAAAGATCACGTTTCTTACAATAATAGGCTTGATATGGTATCAAGCCATGGATCCCTGAGGTAGGATCCCTATTCATAAGATACACGGCGGTATTTGCTGCATCACTCCAAAACATGTTAGGTACATTCATCTCATTAAGCATTGCTCTAGCGATCTCGGCAATGTATCTATTCTTTCTCTCTACTATTCCATTTTGTTGGGGTGTGTACCTGCATGTCACTTGCCTCTTGATGCCTTGATCCATAAAAAAATCAGAAAACTCATTGGAGAAATATTCTCCCCCTCCATCGGACCTTAGCTTCTTGATATATGTACTTGTTTCCTTCTCTACCATTGCCTTGAATGCTTTGAAACATGTAAACACATCTGATGTGTTTTTGATGAAATAAACCCAAACCATCCTTGTGCAATCATCTATAAAAGTGACAAAGTACTTGTTACCTCCAATGGATTGCTCTTTGGATTGCCCCCACACATCTATATGTATCAACTCCAATGGTTGTTGGCTTATGTAGCCACTCTTCTTGAATGGAAGTCTCGCTTGCTTCCCTAGTTGACAAGATTCACATAAATGCTTCATACCTTGTCCTTGGAAGTTGGGAAGACCTTCAACCAGCCTCTTGAATTGCATTTCCTTCATTCTTTGTATGTTGATGTGACCTATCCTCTTGTGCCACAAGTCCAACTCCGAAATCCTCTTGTTTCCATATGTGAAGTAGACATGTTGAGTGGAATGAGAATTTACCTCCAAAGTGAAGAGTCTCCCTTGATTCTTTCCTCTTGCTATGACCTTGTAACCTTGCTTAGGGTTCTCCACAAAGCATCCACCTTTGTTGAACCTTACTTGATAGCCTCTTTCAACCATTTGTCCAACGGACACCAAGTTCTTTGTGATGGTAGGTACATGCAAGACATCCTTGAGACATCTTCCTTCCTCCTTGTCATCCAAAGCTACATCTCCAACATGTGAGATCTCATGGGCTGTATCATCACCTGTTTTTACATGTCCTTTACCTTTGGGAACATGTAGATTAGTAAAGCAAGAAGCATTGCAACTCATATGGTTGCTACATCCACTATCAATATACCAAGTGTTATCTACTTTGCTTGAATTCCCATTCATGTGCATCATCAAGAGATTGTCATTTTCTCAACTTGTGGAAGCATAATTACCTTGGCCTTTGTATGAAGATCCTTGATTATAGCCCCTTTGGTTTCCTCCTTGGTAGCAATCTCTAGCATAGTGGCCAAACTTGCCACATATGTAACATCCTTCGCCATCTTGATTCCTGTTTTGTTGATGTCGTCCTCCTCTTCCTCTTGTTCTTCCTCTCCCTCTTTGTGATGAGGTGCCTTGGTCATGTCCTTGATTGCCTGCCTCCAAACCTTCCTTTGCCCCTTCCTTGTCCTCGTCTTCCTTTGCCCCTTTGATTACCTGCATAGAAAACTTGTGCATCCTTGCTTTTAGTTGAATTTCCACCTATGTTCATTTCTTCGGTGACCATGAGAGCAACCAATTGCTCAAAATCGGGAAGATTATCCCTTACATAAACTGAAGTGGTAAAGGGTTTCCACTTCTCATCATCTCTCAAACCATTGAGAGTATAAGCCACAAGATCGTCATCGTCTACGTGGCTTCCAATGGATCCCAATGCATCTGATAATTCCTTGACCTTAAGTATGTAGTCATTTATGCTACTCCCTGAGCTCTTCCTAAGGTTGTTGAGCTCATTCTTGAGTTGGATCTTTCTTGCTTTGGTGCTTGTTGAATAAAGCCTTTCAAGTGTCTCCCATGCCTTCATGCTTGAATCCAAGTCTTGGATATGGCCGATCATGCTATTGCTAATGTGTTGGGAAAGAATAAAGATAACCCTCTTGTCTCTTTCATTCCATTCCCTAAAGGCACTTCTCTGGTCATTGGTTGGATTCTCATCCAACCTAGGTCTTGGTTCACTTCCACTAATCAACCCCCAAAGGCCCTTGCCCATAAGATAGCTGGAGACCCTAAATCTCCATGGTTGATAGTTCCCTTTGTCTAGCTTTTCAATTTGAGTGTTGAATTCTCCCATATCTAGTCTTTGATACTTGACCTAGCCCTTGGATAATGCTCCAATGTGTGTAAAATGAAAATGAGGCTCTGAGGTTACCTCAATCCAAAGCTTTCGTTAGATGGACACCTTGTGCTCTTGAAACTTTAAGTAGAATAGCTCCCCCTTGATCTGAGCTACCTCCAAGAAGCTTTTGTTGATGCAAATCTTCAACCACCAACTCCAAGAGGTCTTCTTGCTTGTATGTGATACCTCCAAGATGCCCAAATGCTCTGATACCACTGATGGGGGAAGTATCTCAACCCCTAAGCAACGACGAAGCGTGAATGACCTCCACAAGTATCCTTCTTTGACCTCTGTAAACCAAAAGCTCTCTTACTCTAAGCTTATGTAGAGAACTCCAGTGAGCTTTTGTAGACCTGTAGTAGACACCAAGAGCTTTCCAACAAAACTCATTTCACTTCAAAAGGATGCTCACACAAAGAGAAACAATGTCCGCAACATGAGCTAGTTGAATGCTCACAACTTCTAGTCAAGCAAATACCTCACTTCACTCCAGCAAGCTTTTCTCAGAGGATATACAGAGAATGAATCTCAAACTTGGGTCAACCTTAGAGCACTCTAATAGCTACCTAATGACACCAAACTCATAGCAAAATGGTACATAGAGAAGGAGAACCAGCCCTTACAACAGAGAGCAATATATTTCCAATAGAGCCTACACACCAAGAGAGATATCAATCACACAACTTCACTAAAATGAATTTTTCTCCCAGATTACTCAGAGATTGCTCCAAAGACTTTGTGCGCATAACATAGACTCTAATAGCTATCCAATGAGACAAGAATTACATCAAATGGATACAATATGAGGGAGAACCAATGCTAACAAGTCAAGGGTAGAGAGTTGCAACACTGCCTGCGCACACACATAGATATGCCTACTAAACGAAAACAAACAAGCAAGCAAGGGCTTGCTTATCACAACTCCAGCACTTAGTGCTCACTTCACATGAGCTAAAAATCCAAGAATATGGCCCAAAAGAATTCGGGATATGTTGGTAGCAGTCAGGGAACCGAAGGAGCCACAAGACGAAAAGAGTCAGAGCGAAGGGACAGCACAAGCAGACATGGCAGTCAAAGAAGATCTGGCAAGTAGGCCATCTAATTTTTCAGACATCAAGGAGTTGAGCACATAAGAAGAAAGAGCAAGTAGGGAGCTCAAAGAGGTGTATGACAAATCAACAGAGAAAATCCCTACACAAATAGTGATTTTCATCACTAAAAACCATTGTAAATATCATTTCGTATGTTTGTAGCTCCATTTTGTGCAAGCCAAGGAGTCCTTGAGCTTGAGGAGCTTTAGAAGTATCTACCTGCCAATTTTCATATTTTTTAGATCTCGTTTGAGCCCTCTAATAAGCCCTGGAACCTAATTTTTAACTAGGCTGGACACTAGGTCTGAACATGGCCAAAGCTAGTAAAAAACTATAAAAGGAGCTAGAGAGCTCATTTTTGAGGTGGATTGTAATTGAAATGAACTTGTAAGAGCTTTTTGAAAGTAATCTAAGAACTCCATTGCTTCTCACTCTTTGTCTTGCCGTGTGTGCGCGTGTGCATGTATGTGTGTGCATACTTGTGTGCTTCCCACTCATGCACTTGTGCCTCCACTTGCTCGAGGTCTTCATACCATCCTCACGTCTTCCCGGATTGACATTCAAGGAGGTGCTACTCATCACTGAGCTACACCAAATTTTGGCTCCGTTGCCGAGGATCGAGCTTTGAGGACGAGCGTGTGATGGTAAGACGTAGATTGGAGACGTTGGCGTTGTAGGTAAGTTCGTTAATTTTCCTATTTTTCTCTTTCTTACCTTACCACCATCATCACCATCTTCCACCTCCATTTCCATCAGCGCAAAAAATTCAATTTTTTGATCATATCCCCTTCTCCACCTCATTTCCCTCATTTCACTTGTGAGAGAGAGCGAGAGAGTGAAATTGTGTGTGCTGTTTTTGCATGTTTCTTGAGCTGTCTTGCAGGTACAGGCCACATCATCGTCCCTAGCACTCTACGCAGGTACGGAATTCGTAGTAACTGTCTGTGTGTCGCCGACCTCTGTCAATCGCGACCGACAAAAAAAATGCTCAAATTGCCAAACAAAGTGCAAAACCATGATCTACAGGCCTAGAGCTTCCCAAAAATGTGTTTAGTTTTTTGAAATTCATCAGATTTCTGTCAATCGCGATCGCTCTGTCAATCGCGATCGACAAACCACGACGGACAGACCTGTCAATCGCGATCGACACGTCAATCACGACCGACAGCCCACGACGGCTCTGTCAATCGCGACCGATAGAGTCAACGACCGATTGACCACGACGGACAGAATCTACGCGTGACACGTGTCAATCGCGATCGAGTCATCAATCGCGATGGACCCATCAATCGCGACTGACAGCCCACGACGGCTCTGCCAATCGCGACCGACACAGTCAACGATTGTTTGACCACGACGGACAGACCCTCGCGACCGACCTGTCAAACGCGATCGACCCATCAATCGCGACCGACAGAGTCAACGATTCTTTGACCACGACGGACAGACCCTCGCGACCTAATGGTGTCCTAATGGTGCTCATCTTTGCCACGGGGCTGAATGTCTATTCAAAGTCCACTCCATAGGTTTGTGCAAAACCCTTGGCCACCAATCTTGCTTTGAACCTAGAAATAGATCCATCTGAATTCCTCTTTACTTTATACACCCACTTATTACCTATTACCTTCATGTTCTCCTTCTTGGGCACTAGAGTCCATGTTTGATTTTCCTCAAGTGCGTCGATCTCTTCTTGCATTGCCTCTTTCCATTCGGTGTACCTGCTTGCATCTTCATAGCAATCGGGCTCATGATCTTCTACTACTTTGTTCATATATGCATAATGTGTTGCCATGTATGAATCATAAGTAAAGCTTTGCGTTGGATACTTAACTCTAGAAGACTTCCTTTCTTCACCTTTTGGAGGAATAAACCTCCTTTGCCTTGGGAGCTTTATCTCTTTCTTTGACGTGGCTTCTTTCTCCATCATGTGTCCTTTATCATCTTTAACTTCATTACCTTCTTCATCCAACTCCACCAATGTTGCTTTGCCTTTGTTGATTGATTGTGCTTCATAGCTTGATGAAGATCTCCCCCTCCATGGTGAGTTCATGCTTGAACTATCTTCATTGATGGAACACCTTGAGCCGCTTAGCTCTAGGTCGATTTGTTCTTCATCATGTCCATGCTTTTCTTCTTCATAGTCTTGCATACATTCATACTTCTTATACCAAGGGAGTAGCTCATAAAATTCTACATCCCTTGATATCCTCAAGTCCTTTGTGTTTGGGTTGAAGCACCTGTAATCTTTATGATCATTTGAATATCCTAGAAACACACACTTTTCTGCCTTTGGTTGTAGCTTGTGCCTCGATTCACTTGGCACATGTACATAACAAGTACATCCAAATATCTTCAAGTGGGAAAGATCAGGTTTCTTACCATAATAGGCTTGATATGGTATCAAGCCATGGATCCCTGAGGTAGGATCCCTATTCATAAGATACACGGCGGTATTTGCTGCATCACTCCAAAACATGTTAGGTACATTCATCTCATTAAGCATTGCTCTAGCGATCTCGGTAATGTATCTATTCTTTCTCTCTGCTATTCCATTTTGTTGGGGTGTGTACCTGCATGTCACTTGCCTCTTGATGCCTTGATCCATTAAAAAATCAGAAAACTCATTGGAGAAATATTCTCCCCCTCCATCGGACCTTAGCTTCTTGATATATGTACTTGTTTCCTTCTCTACCATTGCCTTGAATGCTTTGAAACATGTAAACACATCTGATGTGTTTTTGATGAAATAAACCCAAACCATCCTTGTGCAATCATCTATAAAAGTGACAAAGTACTTGTTACCTCCAATGGATTGCTCTTTGGTTGGCCCCCACACATCTATAGTAGACACCAAGAGCTTTCCAACAAAACTCATTTCACTTCAAAAGGATGCTCACACAAAGAGAAACAATGTCCACAACATGAGCTAGTTGAATGCTCACAACTTCCAGTCAAGCAAATACCTCACTTCACTCCAGCAAGCTTTTCTCAGAGGATATACAGAGAATGAATCTCAAACTTGGGTCAACCTTAGAGCACTCTAATAGCTACCTAATGACACCAAACTCATAGCAAAAAGGTACATAGAGAAGGAGAAACAGCCCTTACAACAGAGAGCAAAATATTTCCAATAGAGCCTACACACCAAGAGAGATATCAATTACACAACTTCACTAAAATGAATTTGGCTCCCAGATTACTCAGAGATTGCTCCAAAGAATTTGTGCGCATAACATAGACTCTAATAGATATCCAATAAGACAAGAAGTACATCAAATGGATACAATATGAGGGAGAACCAATGCTAACAACTCAAGGGTAGAGAGTTGCAACACTGCCTGCGCACACACATAGATATGCCTACTAAACGAAAACAAACAAGCAAGCAAGGGCTTGCTTATCACAACTCCAGCACTTAGTGCTCACTTCACATGAGCTAAAAATCCAAGAGTATGGCCCAAAAGAATTCGGGATATGTTGGCAGCAGTCAGGGAACCGAAGGAGCCACAAGACGAAGAGAGGCAGAGCGAAGGGACAGCACAAGCAGACATGGCAGTCAAAGAAGATCTGGCAAGTAGGCCATCTAATTTTTTAGACATCAAGGAGTTGAGCACATAAGAAGAAAGAGCAAGTAGGGAGCTCAAAGAGGTGTATGACAAATCAACAGAGAAAATCCCTACACAAATAGTGATTTTCATCACTAAAAACCATTGTAAATATCATTTCGTATCTTTGTAGCTCCATTTTGTGCAAGCCAAGGAGTCCTTGAGCTTGAGGAGCTTTAGAAGTATCTACCTGCCAATTTTCATATTTTTTAGATCTCGTTTGAGCCCTCTAATAAGCCCTGGAACCTAATTTTTAACTAGGCTGGACACTAGGTCTGAACAGGGCGAAAGCTAGTCAAAAACTATAAAAGGAGCTAGAGAGCTCATGTTTGAGGTGGATTGTAATGGAAATGAACTTGTAAGAGCTTTTTGAAAGTAATCTAAGAACTCCATTGCTTCTCACTCTTTGTCTTGCCGTGTGTGCGCGTGTGCGTGTATGTGTTTGCATACTTGCGTGCTTCCCACTCATGCACTTGTGCCTCCACTTGCTCGAGGTCTTCATACCATCCTCACGTCTTCCCGGATTGACATTAAAGGAGGTGCTACTCATCACTGAGCTACACCAAATTTTGGCTCCGTTGCCGGGGATCGAGCTTTGAGGACGAGCGTGTGATGGTAAGACGTAGATTGGAGACGTTGGCGTTGTAGGTAATTTCGTTACTTTTCCTATTTTTCTCTTTCTTACGTTACCACCATCATCACCATCGTCATCATCACCATCTTCCACCTCCATTTCCATCATCGCGAAAAATTCAGTTTTTTGATCATATCACCTTCTCCACCTCATTTCCCTCATTTCACTTGTGAGAGAGAGCAAGAGAGCGAAATTGTGTGTGCTGTTTCTGCATGTTTCTTGAGCTGTCTTGCAGGTACAGGCCACATCATCGTCCCCAGCACTCTACGCAGGTACGAAATTCGCAGTAACTGTCTGTGTGTCGCCGACCTCTGTCAATCGCGACCGACAGAAAAAATGCTCAAATTGCCAAACAAAATGCAAAACCATGATCTACAGGCCTAGAGCTTCCCAAAAATGTGTTTAGTTTTTCGAAATTCATCAGATTTTTGTCAATCGCGATCGCTCTGTCAATCACGATCGACAAACCACGACGGACAGACCTGTCAATCGCGATCGACACGTCAATCGCGACCGACAGCCCACGACGACTCTGTCAATCGCGACCGACAGAGTCAATGACCGATTGACCACGACGGACAGAATCTACGCGTGACACGTGTCAATCGCGATCGAGTCATCAATCGCGATCGACCCATCACTCGCGACTGACAGCCCACGACGGCTCTGTCAATCGCGACCGACACAGTCAACGATTGTTTGACCACGACGGACAGACCCTCGTGACCGACCTGTCAATCGCGATCGACCCATCAATCGCGACTGACAGATTCAATGATTCTTTGACCACGACGGACAGACCCTCGCGACCGACCTGTCAATCGCGATCGACACATCAATCGCGACCGATAGAGTCAACGACCCTTTGACCACGATTGACTGAATTTTCGGCCACGTGTCAATCGTGACTGACCAGTCAATCGCGACTGACAGCCACGACGGACCTGTCAATTGCGATCGACACGTCGATCGCGACTGACCTGTCAATCGCGACCGACAGACTTTGCGAACACGTTAGAAGGGCAAATTAGGTCAAATTTTTAAGGCAAAAATATTGGTCTAAATTTTGGCCAAGTGTGGGACAAACACTAGGGTGTAGTATTGCATTACGACGGCATGACCCAAGTAACCCGAGAATTCCTGTTTGCCTGTTAACCTAGTTTAATCCTGTTTTAGCCCCAAAACCTTGAACGGGCATAACTTTCTCATACGAAATCCGTTTGCCGTGATTTTTGTTTTGTTGGAAAGCTCGCGGGGAGTACAACAAAAACATCGACTGGTTATGGTTAAATTAAGATCAGGAATATTAGATAGGGTATTTTGAAGTTGACCATACCCAGGGGGAACAAAATTCAGGGATCTCTAGAGTTGTGTCCAAAAAGTCATAGTGCAAATTGGTGAAGTGTTACATAAATGAAAGTGATTGGTTCTGTCTTTTGAATTTAAGTCTTGAGCTAACGGTGGACCTTTTACAGGTCCTTTGAGAGCATCGAAGGGTACGCAAAGCAAGAGTAAGTGCAGGCTTGGGAACACGCCTCCTGGGCACACCAGGGCAACAACACAAGGAAAGGAACACAAGGTTGGAAAACCCGCAACACCCTCTGTCAATTCTTAGTTTAAGCTAAGTGCGGGTAGTGTTAGAAGTAATTCCAGGCAACGATAGGCATGAGATAAATCAAAGACTATCTAAGAAATCAAGTTCAAGACAAGAGATGACCTGTGTGTGTGAACGACAACCTTAAAGGAAAAGAACCTAACGTGAAACGACCAAACTAAAGTGCGAAATTAAACTCAAGTATTCCTAACGACGTGATATCAGACAAGAGTATAAACACGATAATCAACATAAAAAGGGGATTAAGTAATTGATACAAAGGACTCAGAAACGTGGTTGTACTTGGGAAAAATTGGGTTAATCAGTTAGGCATATGAACCTTAGATCAGGACGACATCTAGTAAGAGATAGACAAAGCCTTAGGTCTTCAGAGGCTAGTGTCAATCATACTGCGAGGTCTTGGGCCCAGCAGTTGAGTCACCACTCGCATTACCCTAGCTCTGATACTAGTGAATCCGAGATGTTTCAAGGTATGGAGAGACCTACAGGAAGTTCAAGAGTGCCATACTTGCACAGGGTAGAAGGCCCTTACAAAACGCAATTGGAATACCTTAGGACCAACCGATTAGGTGCCAGCATCTATGAGGACGGCCTAGGAAGATCTGTGGTACAGATTAAGAATCCTGATCAATCCATTGGACTAGAGCGCCCAGCTGTCAAGTTCGAAAACGGAGCATACTTGGACAAAGAAGGAACCATATACGTAGTCACCAGTCACCCAGATAGGACGGACAAATTTGGAAATGTGATCCCAGAAGCGGACTTAGGGGACCTAGAGCAAGGAAACATGGGTACAGAACCTAGAACCCCTCGAGGCAAATCGATTCTCACTAGGATTATCACACCGGAGTGGATTCCCCAGGATAATAAGAGCATAGATTTGCTCCTCAATCGAGAAACTGACGAAGCCTTTTGGAGGTATAAATCTGATCAGCCAATTGATATAGGAACAATCATGATCTATGAGTTTAAGGATCCTGATAGCCCAGGCAGAGTGACCTACTTAGATCACGCTTCGAAGAGGATCTTTGTGGTGACAGAAAATGATAGGCATGCTTACACTTGGAAGGGTGAATTCGTTTTCCCCCAACCAAGATCGAATGTGTCCTATGGTCACCCTGGAGCTGGAACATCCCAAGCTCATGGAACTCCAAGAGATAGAAGTAGAGATAGGCCAGAAGTAAGCTTTGCCAACTTAGGGGGCAGAGAAAGAACAAGGACGGAAACAAATAGAGTAGAGCCTGAGGTACTTAGAGCTCACAGGAATCAAAGAAATGCGGATGAGTTCCCTCTACCACGACCTAGAGAGCACACAAGGACTTTGAGACCAACTCAGCTAGTTAAGTCCATGAAGAACTACTTCGATGGCACTGGAGATCCATACGATCATGTGGCTGAGTTTAGACAAGTCCTGAGAGCTGAACAAGTGGAGGATCTATTCACACAATATAATGCCTTTGGTCTAACCCTTAGGAACACTGCCCTGACATGGTTTCAGCCACTAAACGAGAGGCAGTTCAAGAGCATAGACCAACTCCTAGAGGCTTTCATCATTGAATTTTCTAAGAGTGGCATAAGACATAATACCTCCTCACTGATTCATAGCTTCAAGCAAACCCCTCAAGAGACCGTGAGACTTGCAGGAAGGAGATTTAGGCAATATCTTGAAAGATGCCCTGCCCCTGAGCTACCCACACCAGCTAAGCAAGTGGCTTTATTCTTGGATGGATTGCTAAGTACCAATTAAGATCATATGTGTACTTCAAGGACCCTAGGACCATAGAAGAGTGTGTACGCATGTGTATTGACATTGAGGATAACCTAGGGGAGGAGTTAGAGCTTTCCAAGATATACAAAGATTCAGATAGTGCCTCTAGCCTCTCATCCACGCAATCCACATCGATTGAGGAACTTGCAGAGAAAGTTGCTCAGAAACTAGGTGTCTCTAGCAAACAAATTCCGAGATTTGCCCCGGTGAAAAGATGCTATACTTGTGGGGGTGACCATATGGCAAATGTATGTCCCATTATGGCTCAACCCCAAGTAAATCCTAGTAGCCAGTACTGCACCATAGAAGGGAGGTACACCAATCACACCGCGCAAGATTGCCCATACAACAAGCAGGCGGTTAGGCAACCCTACCCTCAGCCATACCCTCAGCAGGGAAGATACCAGAACCCGTACCCTCCACAGCCATATGGCAGGCCACAACAACTTTATCAGCAACCCTACCAAAACCAACAAAGGCCTCAGCCTGTGCTAGCACAATAACCCCCAGCTCCAGCTAATGTGATTCCGGTAAAGTATACTGCTGCAGAAGAGAACCTGAATAGAGCTATAGTCCCTGTAACATCATTGCTTTCTGAAAGTGACCCGAGTGACCATAGCTTTGATTCTACACATGTTGATAGCCCCCAGGCCTACTACATGCAGTCTCTTGAGCATGGTGAGTCTTACTATAGTGAAGAGCCAAATGAACCTAGTTGGGAGTCAGATTACACAAACGTCATGTATGCAAACCCCAACCCTAGGCCTCAACCTAGGCAGGTAAGACCCCCATTCCCTAGAGGACCATGCTACAGATGTCAGGGAGATCACCTCATTCGTGATTGTCCCTTACCTCCACTCACACAACCCCAGTCAGTAACAATTCAAGGCTTTTGCCAAGAATGTGGAAAGGAGCATCTTTTACGAGATTGCCCTAAGAATCCTAATAATATGCCAAAAATCACTCCTATTAACGTTATTGGGTTGGTGGTAGACTCCACAGGAAGTGTGACATCCACCGCACCAGTACAGGTAGTGACTAGAGCTCAGGCATTGCAGCAGAACCAAGGGGTAAACCAGGATAAGAACCCAGAGGCTAGTGAAACCGAGAGCGTGACAAAGAAAAGGACTAGAGCGTGGAAAGATAGTCGGGAAAGAATGAAAAGACAATGGGCTAAAAAGATGAGTGAACTTGAGGAGAGCATAAGGGAAACCAAAGCCAGGATACCTGAACTCACATCTCAAACTCCCTCTCACACTACCCCACCACCACCATTCCCATCGCCATCCAACCCGCCACCTTCCAACCCACCTCATACGATTCCACCACCCCCGAGAGTAGGATCACTATTAGCTGATCCCACTCCTGAAGACATAGACATGATGCTTAAAGCATATCAGGCCAGAATCCAAGAAGGGCCAAATGTAACGGATCATGACAAGTGCTACCCTAGAGCTGACCTAGAGATAGAAAGAACCAAGCTTTGCGCGAAAATGGTCGCATTGGCTCAGACTATGTTTGAAGCCAGTCGCCTTTTCAATTACTCGGGCTCAGCCAAGACGCAATTACACTTGGATGGACTTCTAGAGAAGTTAGAGGGCATAATTGCAAGATCCGCCAAGGAAGAAAAAAATCAAGAAAGGGATAAAGCAAGCAAAAACATGACCCATCCCCCATCAAAAGCTTATGTGCCCAATTCCACTGAACCAGAAAACCCCCCCTCCCTAGAAAGAATAGAGAATCTAATGGCACAATCACAAAAGGAACCAGCCTCTCAACACAAGGACAAGGCAAGTGAAAGAGTAAGCATTCCTGCTCAGGAAGCCTATGTGCCTGAAGCCTATGTGCCTAACTCTACGGAGCCAGACACATCATCTTCTATGAATCGGTTCACACCAGAATTCCTACGCGAGTTTCAAGAAGACAAATGGGCTAAAGAAAGTGAAGTCCCTCCTCCCATTGAACTTGTGGATGAGGCACATGACCAATTCCCACAAGACATCCCATCCATTTATGGAGAGCAGGAGAGCACCCAATCTCAAGAAAGATTAGACTTCGAGTCTAATTCGTTACAAGAACTACCCCATTTCACAGGCCCATGGGAAGCAAAGTCCACCTGTATGAGAGCACCTACAGTCATGGTAAGAAACGAAGATTCAGTCATACCTAGGAACACAGAGGTAGTGAAGAACACCAAAGTGCAGTGCAATCTCACTTTGGAAGAGCTGCTTAAGGTTAGACCAGAAGTGTGGAAACATGTAGCCAATCAAGTGCCCGAGATAGCAAAACCTCGTTCCCAGGTAGGATCACATAGGACAGTGCCAGAGATACCCTTGGATAAGATAGGAGATATGTGTGAAGGTGAAGAAGGGAACACCTATCTTCCCATTACCTACCAGGAGTACACCACCAAGGCAATTTTGGACTCAGGCGCAGGAGTTGCAATTGCCACCACTTCCCTATGGAAGCGTTGGGGCAAGCCAGCACTCAGGCCAACGAGAATGAAATTGCAGATGGCCGATGGTCATATTGAGCGACCCTTAGGATTGCTAGAAGGAATAACTCTCACCACCTGTGGTGTCGAGTTCGAGCATACCTTTGCCATATGTGATTTTAGCAAGAACCATGCCTATGAAATGATCTTGGGACGACCTTTTATGCGACAGTTGCAAGTGGTACAGGATTGGGGAACCAACTCCTTGTACTTGCAGCACTTAGGTGTTACGACCAAAGTCAATCTTAAGGATTACTCTCATAGAGATGTACCACCTATTCAATGGAATCCCATCCATAGAGCCAAAGATGAGACTGAGTCTGTGCATTCCATAGAATCCGGATCCTCGTGGATGCATGAAGACACCCACTTATGGATGTGTAAGGTAGCAGTAGAAGAAGAGAGGAGAGAGAAAGCTAGAGAGGTAGGTGCAAAAGAAACCCATGGATCAATTCAAGACCCAGCCTATGCACCTGTAGTTTTTCCAGACGAAGAATTCGAACCTCACGGCTGGGCAGAAATCCTAGCAACAATGGATGTAACCATCAATGAGGAACAATGGACACCTCACTATGATGAGGATGGCTATGACATTTTAGTATTCTCCATAGAGCCAATCATGGGAGAGGCAGTTCTAGAAGAATGCGAACCTAGCCCCGATGCATTTGAGGATGCAAGTGACTCCGATCTAGAGTCAATCATTATGGATCCACCTTTTGCATCAGATGAAGAATACTTCCATGAAGTGGAATTTCAACCCCAGAGGCATGGAGAGCGTACAAATGATGTAAGATTAGCCACACATGTGACCCCGAAGGAAGAAGGAAAGAAACGAAAGAAGAAAGAAGTCTCACCAGAGGAGGAAGAATCTTTGTTTGAGGTCCCAGAAAATTTTAAGAAGTACGAGATAGACGACAGGAGAGTCATGATAAGAATGCCTAAACGAGAGGCACAATCAGGAGAGGCCTATGATAACAAAGAAACCACCAAGAAAATAGTAGTGGCCCTAGAAGAAGGAGAGGAGAGATGCACGTACATAGGCCATGACCTAACAGAGGAAGAATAGCATGCGTTAATAGCCTTGCTAAGAGAATACAGAGATGTATTCGCTTGGAGTTACAAGGATTTGAAAGGTGTTGACCCTGACATATGCTCACACACTATCCCCATGACCTCAGATGCTAAACCCTCTAAGCAAAAGCCCTATACATATAACGATAATTACGCTGCCAAGATTAAAGAGGAGATAGATAGACTGGTTGAAGCTGGATTTATCTATGAAATTGAGCACACTGAATGGGTATCCCCCATCATGTGGTGCCCAAGAAGAATGGCAAGCTACGTGTATGCATTAACTTGAAGAAGGTCAATGCAGCCACAATTCGAGATAACTATCCGCTTCCCATCACAGAACATCTCTTAGAAAGAGTAGCAGGCAAGGAAGTGTACAGCTTCCTTGATGGATTTTCGGGTTACAATCAAGTAGCCATAGCTCGAGAGGATCAGCATAAGATAGCCTTTGCCACAGAATGGGGCATTTTTGCCTTTAGAGTAATGCCATTTGGGCTTACCAATGCACCAGCAACCTTCCAGAGGCTGATGTGCCATGTATTTAAAGAGTTCCTGAGGAAGAACTTAGAAGTCTATGTTGATGATCTTTGTGCTCATTCCAACATTAGACAAACCCATATCCCTGAACTCAGACAAATCTTTGACAAATGTAGAGAATATCAAGTCTGTCTGAACCCAGAAAAGTGCGTCTTTATGGTCAGGCAAGGCAAGATTCTAGGACACATAGTGTCAAAGAATGGCATATCCACCGATGAAGAGAAAGTGAGAGCCATAGCCGAGTTACCTAGGCCAAAGAATGTCAAGGAAGTGCAAGCCTTCATGGGGCATTGTGGTTATTATCGCCGGTTCATTCATATGTACGCTGTCATTGCAAAGCCCATGTACGGACTTCTGACTAACTTTGAGTGGACTAATGAATGTGAGAATTCCTTCCAAGAGCTTAAACGAAGATTATGTTCAGCACCAATCTTGATCACACCAGATTGGAACAAGCCATTCCATGTTCATGTGGATGCATCCAATTACGCTATTGGGTGTGTGCTTGCTCAACCTACTGGTGAAGGTAATATGGATCTTCCAATTGCCTATGCTAGTAGACAATTGAATGCAGCTGAACGAAATTACACCACTACTGAGAGAGAAGGCTTAGGCATGGTATATGCAGTTAAGAAGTTTAGACATTATTTGCTTGCAAATAAGTTTAAATTTTTTACTGACCATCAGGCACTGCTATATCTCGTGAACAAGCCATGCAATACAGGTAGATTGGTGAGATGGTTCCTCTTACTAATGGAATATGACTTTGAGGTAGTAGTGAGGAAAGGCAGAACTCACCTGAGAGCAGATCATCTTTCTAGGCTCACATCTGGAGAAGCCCAACAAGGAGTGTCAGATGACCTTCCTGATGCTTACTTGTTTAATTTGGAAGTGGTGCCACAGTGGGCTAAGCCATTAGTGCCAGTATTGACGTACGGGCCTAACCACCCAGTAATAAACACACAGGATAGAGAGGTAGTAAAAGCCCAAAAGTATCACATCATGGCTGGAAGTATGTACAAGCACACAGATCAGGGGATCTTGGCCTGTTGTGTGGAAGAGGATGAGTACGCTAAATGGGTGCAATTAGCACATGTAGGTGCATTAGAGCAACACTATTCAAAGCAACGAACCCTACAGACACTAAGGAGACTCGGAGTGCATTGGCCGACTATGGAAGCTGATGTCCAAAAGTTATGCAAGGAATGCCCAATCTGCTGCACTAAACCACCTGTGGAACATGCCACTCTTTATCAAGTGTCCATAGTGCCAGATTGGAGTGAACCACTAGTATCCTTCCTGAGGACGAAAACATTCCCTCCAGACATGACTCTGGCTAGGAAAAGGAGTTTAGAACAAGAAGCCCAGGATTACTCACTTATTGGTGATAATCTATACAAACGTGGCAAAGATGGTTACCTGAGGCTATGTGTCCATGAAAGTGAATATCTCAAGATCTTGGAAACTGCTCACCAAGGTGTAGCAGGAGGACACTTTGGACCAGATCGGGTGATCAAGGCAATACTATTTGCGGGCTTCTGGTGGCCGACCCTTCACATGGATGCACATACCTATGTGAAACGCTGTGATGTCTGTCAGAGAACTCAATATCCTATACGTAAAGATGAGATGCCACTGAAACCTATGATGGGTGGACGTGCATTCTCTAAGTGGGGAATAGACTTCGTAGGTCCTATTAATCCCCCAGCTAAGGGTTCCCATGCAGAATATATCATTGTTGCGACAGACTATCTAACAAAGTGGGTAGAGGTAAAAGCCACGACGAAGAACGATGCTCAAACAACTGCTAAATTCTTGTTTGACAATGTATTCACAAGATACGGGCTACCTATAGAACTAGTAAGTGATAGAGGCACTCACTTCTTGAACGAAGTGATTGAAAATCTACTCCAAGAAT
This sequence comes from Ceratopteris richardii, assembly GCA_020310875.1. Classification (NCBI taxonomy): domain Eukaryota; kingdom Viridiplantae; phylum Streptophyta; class Polypodiopsida; order Polypodiales; family Pteridaceae; genus Ceratopteris; species Ceratopteris richardii. Next base: position 105,202,546 of record CM035409.1, on the reverse strand, counting down.
TCTTGGTAGTTCATAAGAAGTCTGCCCCCTATCACCCTCAAGCTAATGGGCAAGCCGAAAGCACAAACAAGATTCTATGTAATGTGTTGACCAAGTTAGTGAATAATAAACGCTCTGATTGGGACAAACAACTACACCATGCTGTTTGGGCATACCGAGTTGCCTACAAAACGGTACTCCAAGCCACTCCCTTTCAAATGGTGTTTGGTCAAAATGCTGTGCTACCTTTAGACTTTTTGATACCTACATTGAAAGTGGCACAAGAGCATGAATGGACGGGTCATGAACTCTCCTCTAGACTTTTTGACCTTGAACGATTAGGAGAAACAAGACTGAGAGCAGCTGCAGGGATATATGCAGCTAAGAAACGACAGAAGGCCTACTTTGATGCCCACGTTAAGGATAAAGGTTTAAAGGCAGGCGACTTAGTTTTAGTCTACACATTGAAGCAACATGCGAGGAAACTAGAGAAGAGAGGCTACGGACCCATGATCATTAACAGAATCTCAACAAGTGGAGCGGTGCAACTAGCCACATTAGAAGGCGATGTTCTCCCAAGTTATATTAGCGGATGCAGAGTCAAGTTGTATCAGGAACCTCTCACAGAGGAAATGCTAAGTCGACTCAATACTGCTAAGAAACACAAAGAGGAAGAAAAGCGAATTCGAGAAGAAGCTCAAGCAGAAGCCCTAGAGCGCATACGGAGAATGAAATTAAGAAGACAAGGTAGAGAGCACCCTAGGCAAGATGCATATGCAGACCAAGGATATGACGTGGCTATGTGTGAAGTTTCAGGTGTTAGCTCACATAGGATAACTGATCGACGTCCTTTCATAACCTTAGATATAGGACAAGGAAAGAGTGCAAGGACTGTAAGAGCCTTGATTGACTCAGGTGCAGCCACTAGTGCTGTTAAATTGTCTTACTGTCAAGAGTTGCAATTAACTGTCAATCCTGTGGAAGCATATCTCATAGGATTGGGAGGCGTGGAAACCCCTTGCATGGGCGAGGTGGAACTTCCCCTCTATATTCATGATGAGGCAATGACAGTTAAAGTACTAGTATGTCAAGATGAGGACCTCACTGAACCCCTTGTCTTGGGTCAAGACTGGATCTATGACCAAGCAGTCAACTTAAACCTAAGAAGTGGACTTCTTCAGGTATGGGTGAATCAGACTAGAATTACAATGGAGTTAAATAGTGGATCACTCAAGGAACTAGGAAAGGCACAGACTCCTGGTCCCTCCAGGGGTACACATGAAGTTGACCATGCTGTTCTTGTCCAAGGCTATGTGATACAGAAGAACGAAGATCTCAAAGAAGGTGCCAGAACCACAATGGAACTCCCTTCTTTTCCAAAGGCCAGAAGGAGGCAGCAACTAAGGGCAGATCAATCACTCAAGATTCTCCAGGCGAGAGACCAAAAGAACGCGCGAAGTAGAACAACTCAGCCGATGAAACAAATGTGGGTGCGGAAAGACGAGCTGCCGGCCGTAACTAAGTCGCAACAACGGTCTCAACTTCCTATTAGTAATCGACGACTTGATGCTAATACGAGGACTCCTAAAACCTCTGTTGAGAAAGTGAAATCCATTTGGGTACCCAAGAAGTCGATGAAGGCCGACCCACAATCAAGACAAATTTGGGTGCCTAAGGCTTGCTTGCGGGCTCAACTAACCCCACACAATTCACATCATACACGACAAGGTTCACGCGCTCAAGCAGCTGCCACCCACTCTTGTCTGATACACTCGAACACACTGCCACCTAGAAGCACGCACAGACTCACTCGTAAATGGGTCCCAATGACACAACAACTCCCAGCAGAATTACTCATGCAACCCTCCCGAATCTCCGCAAAACCAAGACCAAAAGCCATCCATGGTGTTTGGCAACCTAAGACTTGTAATAAACCCCCCGATCCCAATCTGTGAATTCATCTCCACTTACTAACTGCATTAGTCAGACAGTGCATCTTTCCATCTAGCTCCTAGGACTATCCAGGCATTAACTACACACATTGTCATCGTGCACTTACTAACCACTGACTCATCATCTACCTCATGTTAATGTTGTAACGGGGACAACAACGGGTTTATTCTGTCCATTCCAATGTTAACACATGGTTCTATATTCTCACAGAACCAACAAGCAAGCAGGGCCATGGCAGAAGCCGGAGGCGCCAGTTCTCACGTCGGATCCAGCGCACAGATTGTGGATATAGAAACACTCCTCCTCGAACCACATCTCACCGAAAGACCGCAAGAACTTCAAGCTGTGCATGTACTCCCAGTTCAGGATCCTCCCCAGGGACACACCTCTCAAGTGGGCAAACACGTTCATTGGTTCAGTGATGTTGCAGAACCATTGGGTGATGGAACCTATTTTTGGGAAGCTGAACTGGAGTTTAATGGTAAATGGGGACGCTACCATTTTTTCACGCGTGAATTTGAGAGCTATCAGAATGCCGAAGTAATGCGTTCAGTATGGACCAAAGCTGGCCTGGACAGTTATTTCAGGAACCACTTACCGAAGCCAGATTTCTTACGTTGTTCTTATCTTATCAGTACCATCACTCCTAGCAGGGCCAAGGGAGGCGACAACACTTTTGTGTTACCCTCACTATTGTCGGGCCACGAACTTAAAAGATTCAAACTGACCCTCAATCTGGAACGAGAAGCATTGGGCATGTATGGTATGCACATTCCTACTGAAAAGGAAACAATGGTTCCAAGCAGAATGAAACATAAAGATCTCAATAAGCTGAAGGATATGGTCGCAATGACACCGACCATCGCTCTTCACCTACGGACCGTCATGCAGCATTTTGCTTTCCCTGCCCAGGAAAGATTCACCATGCCCCCAAAGAAGATATGGTTTAGCTTGTATTTGGCAGAGACAGAAAACCTCCCTATCAACATACCACATTGGATCATAGATCAGATTCACCTAGCCCATCAACGGTGGAACAAGAAGCAGAAAAATGTGCTCCACGGGTGTTGTGCTCTGACCAAAATAATCTACCGATGTCTAGCCTATGACGTGCCTATTCAGCGGGCACTTGTATGGTCCCGCGCCCAGGAATTCCAGAGACGGCTATCAGCGGCAGGTCCCCCATCAAAGAAGATGAGAGGGGGAGTCCAATTACCCTGCGCTCAACCAAGGGGAGCCACCACTACACCAAAAATTACCCCTCCCCAGACACGACGCATTAGACCATTCACCATTCGGCTACCAAGACCAAGTACAGAGGGACCCAATCTGGTGTTTCCACCCGTCCCATCGGACTTGGAATTTCCACAGGGCTTTACTCTCAATGATCGCACTGATGAAGAAGTGGCTAGACTAATCTACGACTCTAATCTGGAAACGGAAACAGAGCGAGCTCAGGAACCACAAACCCATACAACAACGTCAGCCCCCACCCAACCGCAAGTTGTAGAAGTCGACGTCGATGAACAAGAGACCGAACAAGGGGAAGAAGCCTACGAAGAACAAGAGTATGATGACTTTTTAGAGTTAGCAAGTGCCCCCGCGTATTCGGCACAAATAAAAAGACTATATCGAACCATGCAGCTAGTTCAAGAACAACATAAAATGTCACTTGAAGCAGGCAAGAAACTCATGAACCAATTGCTGGCAGAGGAAGGCGTGGATGATATGTTCATCGAGTCCATCAACCTACACGCCGATGCAGTAGGATTGGATGAGGCCATTCATGAGGCAATGGCCTACATTCACCGATTTGAGAAAAGAGTTCCCGCCCGTCCCATGAGGTCCGGGAAACAAATTCATATCAACGTATCAGCACCAGGAGATACAACGCAAGCAGACGAACATCAGGAAGCACCACTGTCACCACCCTCCCCACCCCTCACTACACAACTCACTCCACCACGTGACACTATTGCCACCATGTCCAATATCACCACAATCGTCATGGGAATTCCACTCTCTCCAAGAATCCAATTCGGGGGAGTCACTATGCCCACATTCACCACTCTCTTCACTAACGTCACATCCACCCCACCCACGGTTCCCATCTACACGGTCACCCAAACATTTGACACTATGGAAACATCTCTTGCCACAGCACCACTCCCTTCCCCCATGCAACCTCCGTCCCCCATACCCCCTCCACCCACATCTCCACTTGCATCCACATCATTCACAACTCCCTTTCCCGCCCCCATTCCCCCTTCATCTTCACCTCTCCCTGCATCATTTAATGTAAATAGTATATTTCTAGCATTAAATCATTGTGTATATCAGCTTCAGAATGAGTACAGAGCTCTTGACGACCGGTATCAACAACTGACAACAAATCACCAAAACTTACAAAGGCAGCTTACAATTCTTGAAGAGGAAAATGCAGATGTGAATCAACGTTATACAACGCTTGAGCAGGCTCACCAAACACTACTAGAGGCACCCCAACCATCGAAAGAATCAAGCGTCAAACAACTAGAAGCCTTGCTCGAAGTATACCAGGTCGATAACCTACGAGTCAGACGTAACTTGGCGCTACTCAGGAAACATATGGCCACAGCACTTGAAGAGAACAAGAGACTGCAGAAACAAAATGAAGAGAATCTGGAAGCGGCAATGGAAGGCTCTCCCCACGAAATTGATCCTTAAAGCCGTACCTTCAGAGACAATGAAGACCATCTTAGAAAGCTATGCAGATCTATTAGATGCTCATGATGAGTTGCAAAGGGAACGTGATGAGCTGCATGGCCAGCTCAAGGAACAGGAGGCTCCAACCAAAGTAATAGAGTTGGCCTCGACTTTAGAGGAAGTGAAGGCATTGACAGAGCAAGTGGTTGAGCTCCAGAAAAAGTTACTAGAGTATGAAAGACAACCCTCTCCAGTTATTGAACCTGAGCCAGAAGACTTGGTTCCCATTGAGGTAGATGATTCGTACGAGGAACCATACGTTCCTATGCCAATGCCAGGAGGGCAACAAACCTCAGAGGGACTAGACACCTTGGAAGTAGAAGCACCAGAGTGGCTTCAAACACTGGAAAAGATAGCGAACACCCACGAAGAACGGGTGGCCATTCAGATCCAATCACTAGCAAACCTAGAAGAAACTGTCATAAAGTCAGAATATTTCAGAAGCATGTCTCATCATAGATGGATCGGCACCAATAATGACCAATATGTGCCATACTGCATACTTTTGGCCGATTACAACGCCGAGATTCAACGACAATGTGGCAAGCCTCCCACATTTGCTACACAATTTGGTCCAGACGATATACCGGAAAGTGCTAAGCGTGGGTCCATCCATCAACCCACCTGGAGGATCAGGCTTTTGGAAACATATCCTGAAATGGTCCGAACCTGGAATAATATGCCATTGTTTATTAAATATAATCCTTGTTACGCTCCAATTCTTCGAAGACGCACCTGGCCTGAATTCACTATTGCCGTCAGAGACATCAAAGCCTGCGCAAAATGGTTAAATTACGTTTATCTAGCACCTCCACGAGGACCCCCCACGGTGAACTACATGATTTCTACAATCCGTCATTGGAGCATTCGGCTACGCAATAATCCCGATGTGATGACCCAGATGTGTATGAAAATATTTGAATTAATGCTGATCACTTTCAGGACGTTTAAGAATATTAAGGACCCCCACTTCTCAGGAGCAGGCTTCGTGACAGGAAACCAGGATCTGGTGTACAATATGAGTACCACCCCCTCAATTGAAGTAATATATGCTTGGCATGCCAGAATCAAGTACCTCCCAGCCTGCTTTAAACAGACATTTGAGGAGATGTTCATCACAGGATTCTGGGAATATCACTCCAAAATCTTTATACCTAGACCATCACATCTCCTCCAATTATTTGCTGTGGAGAGAATTATTCACTCAGAACAATTGAGGGTGCCTCATCCAGATGTTCCCGGACCTGTGAATTGGGATGATTTGCTCACAGATCTAGCACGCGGCTTACGACTCGAAGAACACCACCTAGCCTCCGATGTCGTCCAATATTATGTTCAAAAACCCTCTCGACAAGGGTCTGTCAGGGGCGACAGACGCGAGAGTGGGGGGGGTGTTGGCAGCAGTCAGGGAACCGAAGGAGCCACAAGACGAAGAGAGTCAAAGCGAAGGGACAGCACAAGCAGACATGGCAGTCAAAGAAGATCTGGCAAGTAGGCCATCTAATTTTTCAGACAACAAGGAGTTGAGCACATAAGAAGAAAGAGCAAGTAGGGAGCTCAAAGAGGTGTATGACAAATCAACAGAGAAAATCCCTACACAAATAGTGATTTTCATCACTAAAAACCATTGTAAATATCATTTCGTATTTTTGTAGCTCCATTTTGTGCAAGCCTGGAACCTAATTTTTAACTAGGCCGGACACTAGGTCTGAACAGGGCCAAAGCTAGTCAAAAACTAAAAAAGGAGCTAGAGAACTCATTTTTGAGGTGGATTGTAATTGAAATGAACTTGTAAGAGCTTTTTGAAAGTAATCTAAGAACTCCATTGCTTCTCACTCTTTGTCTTGCCGTGTGTGCGCGTGTGCGTGTATGTGTGTGCATACTTGTGTGCTTCCCACTCATGCACTTGTGCCTCCACTTGCTCGAGGTCTTCATACCATCCTCACGTCTTCCCGGATTGACATTAAAGGAGGTGCTACTCATCACTGAGCTACAGGATACATGCTCCTTTTATAGTGAGAAGTGTGCCCGTAAATCTAGGAACTACCTTTCCATCCTAACTTGGAGGCCTTAGTTGAGATGACTTGGGGAGTGGTTGAGTGACTTTTCTTGATGGAATCGCGTCGCTTTTGGCTTCCTTTGATTGCTCCACATGTCCATAAAAGATTGCCCACGAATTTGTAGCTTGAGGCTTGACTTTTACCAACATATACATATACATATACATATATATATACATATACATATACATATACATATACATATATGTTAAAAGTCAAGCTTCAAGCTAAAAATTCGTGGGGAATCTTTTATGGACATGTGGAGCAATCAAAGGAAGCCAAAAGCCACGAGATTCCATCAAGAAAAGTCACTCAACCACTCCCCAAGTCATCTCAACTAATTCCTCCAAGTTAGGAGGCTGATTTGGAAAGGTAGTTCCTAGATTTTAGGGGCACACCTCTCACTATAAAAGGAGCATGTATCCCGACTTCTTTTGGGCCATCTTCTTGGAGTTTTAGCTCATGTAAAGTGAGCACTAAGTGCTGGAGTTGTGATAAGCAAGCCCCTTGCTTAAGCAACCCCCTTGCTTGCTTGTTTGTTTTCTTTTAGTAGGCATATCTATGTGTGTGCGCAGGCAGTGTTGCAACTCTCTACCCCTGAGTTGTTAGCATTGGTTCTCCCTCATATGGTATCCATTTGATGTAATTCTTGTCTCATTGGATAGCTATAAGAGTCTATTTTATGCTTACCAATTCTCTGGAGCATTCTCTGAGTAAGCTGGGAGCAACATTCATTTTAGTGAAGTTGTGTGATTGATATCTCTCTCTTTGTGTAGGCTCTGTTGGAAATATTTTGCTCTGTGTTGTAAGGGCTGGTTCTCCTTCTCTATGTATCCATTTGCTATGATTTTGGTGTCATTGGGTAGCTATTAGAGTCCTCTAAAGTTGACTTAAGTTTGAGATTCATTCTCTGTATAATCTCTGAGAAAAGTTTGCTGGAGTGAAGTGAGGTCTCTGCTTGACTAGCAGTTGTGAGCATTCACCTAGCTCATGTTGTAGACATTGTTTCTCTTTGTGTAAGCATCCATTTCAAGTGAAATTTGTTTTGTTGGAAAGCCCTTGATGTCTACTACAGGTCTACAAAAGCTCACTGGAGTTCTCTGCATAAGCTCTGAGTAAGAGCATTTTTGGTGTGCAGAGGTCAAAGAAGGATACCTGTGGAGGTCATTCGCGCTTCATCGTTGCTTAGGGGTTGAGATACTTCCCCCATCAGTGGTATCAGAGCATTTGGGCATCTTGGAGGTATCACATACAAGCAAGAAGACCTGTTGGAGTTGATGGTTGAAGAGTTGCATCAACAAAAGCTTCTTGGAGGTAGCTCACATCAAGGGGGAGCTATTCTACTCAAATTTGCAAGAGCACAAGGTGTCCATCTAAGGAAAGCTTTGGATTGAGGTAACCTCAGAGCCTCATTTTCATTTTACACACATTGGAGCATTAGCCAAGGGCTAGGTCAAGTATCAAAGACTAGATATGGGAGACTTCAACACTCAAATTGAAAAGCTAGACAAAGGTAACTATCAACCATGGAGATTTAGGGTCTCCAACTATCTTATGGGCAAGGGCCTTTGGGGGTTGATTAGTGGAAGTGAACCAAGACCTAGGTTGGATGAGAATCCAACCAATGACCAGAGAAGGGCCTTTAGGGAATGGAATGAAAGAGACAAGAGGGTTATCTTTATTCTTTCCCAACACATTAGCAATAGCATGATCGGCCATATCCAAGACCTGGATTCAAGCATGAAGGTATGGGAGACACTTGAAAGGCTTTATTCAACAAGCACCAAAGCAAGGAAGATCCAACTCAAGAATGAGCTCAACAACCTTAGGAAGAGCTCAGGGAGTAGCATAAATGACTACATACTTAAGGTCAAGGAGTTATCAGATGCATTGGGATCCATTGGAAGCCACGTAGACGATGACGATCTTGTGGCTTATACTCTCAATGGTTTGAGAGATGATGAGAAGTGGAAACCCTTTACCACTTCAGTTTATGTAAGGGATAATCTTCCCGATTTTGAGCAATTGGTTGCTCTCATGGTCACCGAAGAAATGAACATAGGTGGAAGTTCAACTAAAAGCAAAGATGCACAAGTTTTCTATGCAGGTAATCAAAGGGGCAAAGGAAGACAAGGACAAGGAAGGGGCAAAGGAAGGTTTGGAGGAAGGCAAGGCCACTCAAGAAATCAAGGACATGACCAAGGCACCTCATCACAAAGAGGGAGAGGAAGATCAAGAGGAAGAGGAGGACGACATCAACAAAACAGGAATCAAGATGGCGAAGGATGTTACATATGTGGCAAGTTTGGCCACTATGCTAGAGATTGCTACCAAGGAGGAAACCAAAGGAACTATAATCAAGGTTCTTCATACAAAGGCCAAGGTAATTATGCTTCTACAAGTTCAGAAAATGGCAATCTCTTGATGATGCACATGAATAGGAATTCAAGCAAAGTAGATAACACTTGGTATATTGATAGTGGATGTAGCAACCATATGAGTTGCAATGCTTCTTGGTTTACTAATCTACATGTTCCCAAAGGTAAAGGACATGTAGAAACAGGTGATGATACAGCCCATGAGATCTCCCATGTTGGAGATGTAGCTTTGGATGACAAGGAGGAAGGAAGATGTCTCAAGGATGTCTTGCATGTACCTACCATCACAAAGAACTTGGTGTCCGTTGGGCAAATGGTTGAAAGAGGCTATCAAGTAAGGTTCAACAAAGGTGGATGCTTTGTGGAGAACCCTAAGCAAGGTTACAAGGTCATAGCAAGAGGAAAGAAGCAAGGGAGACTCTTCACTTTGGAGGTAAATTCTCATTCTACTCAACATGTCTACTTCACATATGGAAACAAGAGGATTTCGGAGTTGGACTTGTGGCACAAGAGGATAGGTCACATCAACATACAAAGAATGAAGGAAATGCAATTCAAGAGGCTGGTTGAAGGTCTTCCCAACTTCCAAGGACAAGGTATGAAGCATTTATGTGAATCTTGTCAACTAGGGAAGCAAGCGAGACTTCCATTCAAGAAGAGTGGCTACATAAGCCAACATCCATTGGAGTTGATACATACAGATGTGTGGGGGCCAACGAAAGAGCAATCCATTGGAGGTAACAAGTACTTTGTCACTTTTATAGATGATTGCACAAGGATGGTTTGGGTTTATTTCATCAAAAACAAATCAGATGTGTTTACATGTTTCAAAGCATTCAAGGCAATGGTAGAGAAGGAAACAGGTACATATATCAAGAAGCTAAGGTCCGATGGAGGGGGAGAATATTTCTCAAATGAGTTTTCTGATTTTTTAATGGATCAAGGCATCAAGAGGCAAGTAACATGCAGGTACACACCCCAACAAAATGGAGTAGCAGAGAGAAAGAATAGATACATTGCCGAGATCGCTAGAGCAATGCTTAATGAGATGAATGTACCTAACATGTTTTGGAGTGATGCAGCAAATACCGCCGTGTATCTAATGAATAGGGCTCCTACCTCAGGGATCCATGGCTTGACACCATATCAAGCCTATTATGGTAAGAAACCTGATCTTTCCCACTTGAAGATATTTGGATGTACTTGTTATGTACATGTGCCAAGTGAATTGAGGCACAAGCTACAACCAAAGGCAGAAAAGTGTGTGTTTCTAGGATATTCAAATGATCATAAAGGTTACAGGTGCTTCAACCCAAATACAAAGGACTTGAGGATATCAAGGGATGTAGCATTTGATGAGCTACTCCCTTGGTATAAGAAGTATGATTGTATGCAGGACTATGAAGAAGAAAAGCATGGACATGATGAAGAACAAATCGACCTAGAGCTAAGCGGCCCAAGGTGTTCCATCAATGAAGATAGTTCAAGCATGAACTCACCATGGAGGGGGAGACCTTCATCAAGCTATGAAGCACAATCAATCAACAAAGGCAAAGCAACATTGGTGGAGTTGGATGAAGAAGGTAATGAAGTTGAAGATGATGGACACATGATGGAGAAAGAAGCCACGTCAAAGAAAGAGATCAAGTTCCCAAGGCAAAGGAGGTTTATTCCTCCAAAAGGTGAAGAAAGGAAGTCTTCTAGAGTTAAGTATCCAACTCAAAGGTTTACTTATGATTCATACATGGCAACACATTATGCATATATGAACAAAGTAGTAGAAGATCATGAGCCCGATTGCTATGAAGATGCAAGCAGGTACACCGAATGGGAAGAGGCAATGCAAGAAGAGATCGACGCACTTGAGGAAAATCAAACATGGACTCTAGTGCCCAAGAAGGAGAACATGAAGGTAATAGGTAATAAGTGGGTGTATAAAGTAAAGAGGAATTCAGATGGATCTATTTCTAGGTTCAAAGCAAGATTGGTGGCTAAGGGTTTTGCACAAACCTATGGAGTGGACTTTGAAGAGACATTCAGCCCCGTGGCAAAGATGAGCACCATTAGGACACTCATTGCAATGGCTGCTAGCAAAGGATGGAAGCTCTTCCAATTGGATATCAAGAATGCCTTTCTCAATGGAGACTTGGAAGAAGAGGTATACATGGAGCAACCACTAGGTTTTGTTCATAAAGAGTTTCCACATCATGTTTGTAGGTTGAAGAAGGCACTTTATGGCCTAAAGCAAGCTCCAAGGGCTTGGAACCAAAGATTGGTGGACTATTTGATCAAATGTGGTTACAATCAATGCAAGGCGGATCCATCTCTCTTCATCAAACAAAGAGGAGAACTTGTGGTCTACATGTGTGTGTATGTAGATGATCTTATCATTACAGGTAATGATACAAAGGGCATTGAGGAGATCAAGGCAAAGCTTGGAAAGGAGTTTAGGATCTCTGATCTTGGAGATCTTAGGTATTTTCTTGGCATTGAAGTTGTATACAAAGAAGAAGGTATTATGCTCATACAAAGGAAGTATATTCTAGACCTACTTGAGAGGTTTGGGATGCTACATTGCAAGCCTATTTCAAATCCCATGGAAGTTAATGTAAAGCTAAGCTCCATTGATGGAGAGCCATTAGAGGATGTAACTTTGTATCGATCTATTGTAGGCTCTTTCAATTATGCCACAATAACCAGGCCTGACATAGCATATGGAGTTGGAGTGTTATCACAATTTATGCATAGTCCAAGGACTACACACTTGCAAGCTGCAAGAAGAATGTTGCGATATCTCAAAGCCACTATAAATGAAGGATTGTTCTACTCATTTGATGATGATATGCAGGTCAAAGCTTATTCCGATGCCGATTGGGCCGGTTCGAAGGAAGATAGAAGGAGTACAAGTGGTTACCTAGTCATGCTAGGTAGCAAGATCATCTCATGGATTTCAAAGAAGCAACCCACGGTCGCATTATCTTCCACCGAGGCTGAGTATAGAGCTTTGGCTCAAGTCACATGTGAGCTAATGTGGATTAAGAAGTTATTTATGGAGCTTAATTTGCAGGTTGACACATATCCAATTTTTTGTGACAACATGAGTAGCATTCATCTAGCATCGAACCCTGTCTATCATGCTAGAACCAAGCATATTGAAGTGCACTATCACTTCATAAGGGAAAAGGTGATATCCAAGGAAGTTTCAGTACATCATATTGGTACTAAGGACCAAGTTGCGGACATGTTTACAAAGGCTTTGGATGGGATGAAGATTTCAAAATTCAAGCAATGCATCAACATGAAGGAGCTTGGATGAGGATGAAGAATTGAAGCTTGAGGGGGAGTGTTAAAAGTCAAGCTTCAAGCTAAAAATTCGTGGGGAATCTTTTATGGACATGTGGAGCAATCAAAGGAAGCCAAAAGCCACGAGATTCCATCAAGAAAAGTCACTCAACCACTCCCCAAGTCATCTCAACTAATTCCTCCAAGTTAGGAGGCTGATTTGGAAAGGTAGTTCCTAGATTTTAGGGGCACACCTCTCACTATAAAAGGAGCATGTATCCCGACTTCTTTTGGGCCATCTTCTTGGAGTTTTAGCTCATGTAAAGTGAGCACTAAGTGCTGGAGTTGTGATAAGCAAGCCCC
>CM035409.1:105174786-105184786 GCA_020310875.1 Ceratopteris richardii | reverse complement strand
GATTAGTGGAAGTGAACCAAAACCTAGGTTGGATGAGAATCCAACCAATGACCAGAGAAGGGCCTTTAGGGAATGGAATGAAAGAGACAAGAGGGTTATCTTTATTCTTTCCCAACACATTAGCAATAGCATGATCGGCCATATCCAAGACTTGGATTCAAGCATGAAGGTATGGGAGACACTTGAAAGGCTTTATTCAACAAGCACCAAAGCAAGGAAGATCCAACTCAAGAATGAGCTCAACAACCTTAGGAACAGCACAGGGAGTAGCATAAATGACTACATACTTAAGGTCAAGGAGTTATCAGATGCATTGGGATCCATTAGAAGCCACATAGACGATGACGATCTTGTGGCTTATACTCTCAATGGTTTGAGAGATGATGAGAAGTGGAAACCCTTTACCACTTCAGTTTATGTAAGGGATAATCTTCCCGATTTTGAGCAATTGGTTGCTCTCATGGTCACCGAAGAAATGAACATAGGTGGAAGTTCAACTAAAAGCAAGGATGCACAAGTTTTCTATGCAGGTAATCAAAGGGGCAAAGGAAGACGAGGACAAGGAAGGGGCAAAGGAAGGTTTGGAAGAAGGCAAGGCCACTCAAGCAATCAAGGACATGACCAAGGCACCTCATCACAAAGAGGGAGAGGAAGAACAAGAGGAAGAGGAGAACGACATCAACAAAACAAGAATCAAGATGGTGAAGGATGTTACATATGTGGCAAGTTTGGCCACTATGCTAGAGATTGCTACCAAGGAGGAAACCAAAGGAGCTATAATCAAGGTTCTTCATACAAAGGCCAAGGTAATTGTGCTTCTACAAGTTCAGAGAATGACAATCTCTTGATGATGCACATGAATGGGAATTCAAGCAAAGTAGATAACACTTGGTATGTTGATAGTGGATGTAGCAACCATATGAGTTGCAATGCTTCTTGGTTTACTAATCTACATGTTCCCAAAGGTAAAGGACATGTAGAAACAGGTGATGATACAGCCCATGAGATCTCCCATGTTGGAGATGTAGCTTTGGATGACAAGGAGGAAGGAAGATGTCTCAAGGATGTCTTGCATGTACCTACTATCACAAAGAACTTGGTGTCCGTTGGGCAAATGGTTGAAAGAGGCTATCAAGTAAGGTTCAACAAAGGTGGATGCTTTGTGGAGAACCCTAAGCAAGGTTACAAGGTCATAGCAAGAGGAAAGAATCAAGGGAGACTCTTCACTTTGGAGGTAAATTCTCATTCCACTCAACATGTCTACTTCACATATGGAAACAAGAGGATTTCAGAGTTGGACTTGTGGCACAAGAGGATTGGTCACATCAACATACAAAGAATGAAGGAAATGCAATTCAAGAGGCTGGTTGAAGGTCTTCCCAACTTCCAAGGACAAGGTATGAAGCATTTATGTGAATCTTGTCAACTAGGGAAGCAAGCGAGACTTCCATTCAAGAAGACTGGCTACATAAGCCAACATCCATTGGAGTTGATACATACAGATGTGTGGGGGCCAACCAAAGAGCAATCCATTGGAGGTAACAAGTACTTTGTCACTTTTATAGATGATTGCACAAGGATGGTTTGGGTTTATTTCATAAAAAACAAATCAGATGTGTTTACATGTTTCAAAGCATTCAAGGCAATGGTAGAGAAGGAAACAGGTACATATATCAAGAAGCTAAGGTCCGATGGAGGGGGAGAATATTTCTCAAATGAGTTTTCTGATTTTTTAATGGATCAAGGCATCAAGAGGCAAGTAACATGCAGGTACACACCCCAAAAAAATGGAGTAGCAGAGAGAAAGAATAGATACATTGCCGAGATCGCTAGAGCAATGCTTAATGAGATGAATGTACCTAACATGTTTTGGAGTGATGCAGCAAATACCGTCGTGTATCTTATGAATAGGGCTCCTACCTCAGGGATCCATGGCTTGACACCATATCAAGCCTATTATGGTAAGAAACCTGATCTTTCCCACTTGAAGATATTTGGATGTACTTGTTATGTACATGTGCCAAGTGAATTGAGGCACAAGCTACAACCAAAGGCAGAAAAGTTTGTGTTTCTAGGATATTCAAATGATCATAAAGGTTACAGGTTCTTCAACCCAAACACAAAGGACTTGAGGATATCAAGGGATGTAGCATTTGATGAGCTACTCCCTTGGTATAAGAAGTATGATTGTATGCAGGACTATGAAGAAGAAAAGTATGGACATGATGAAGAACAAATCGACCTAGAGCTAAGCATGAAGATAGTTCAAGCATTAACTCACCATGGTGGGGGAGATCTTCATCAAGCTATGAAGCACAATCAATCAACAAAGGCAAAGCAACATTGGTGGAGTTGGATGAAGAAGGTAATGAAGTTGAAGATGATGAAGGACACATGATGGAGAAAGAAGCCATGTCAAAGAAAAAGATCAAGTTCCCAAGGCAAAGGAGGTTTATTCCTCCAAAAGGTGAAGAAAGGAAGTCTTCTAGAGTTAAGTATCCAACTCAAAGGTTTACTTATGATTCATATATGGCAACTCATTATGCATATATGAACAAAGTAGTAGAAGATCATGAGCCCGATTGCTATGAAGATGCAAGCAGGTACACCGAATGGAAAGAGGCAATGCAAGAAGAGATCGACGCACTTGAGGAGAATCAAACATGGACTCTAGTGCCCAAGAAGGATAACATGAAGGTAATAGGTAATAAGTGGGTGTATAAAGTAAAGAGGAATTCAGATGGATCTATTTCTAGGTTCAAAGCAAGACTGGTGGCCAAGGGTTTTGCACAAACCTATGGAGTGGAATTTGAAGAGACATTCAACCCCGTGGCAAAGATGAGCACCATTAGGACACTCATTGCAATGGCTGCTAGCAAAAGATGGAAGCTTTTCCAATTGTATATCAAGAATGCCTTTCTCAATGGAGACTTGGAAGAAGAGGTATACATGGAGCAACCACTAGGTTTTGTTCATAAAGAGTTTCCACATCATGTTTGTAGGTTGAAGAAGGCACTTTATGGCCTAAAGCAAGCTCCAAGGGCTTGGAACCAAAGATTGGTGGACTATTTGATCAAATGTGGTTACAATCAATGCAAGGCGGATCCATCTCTCTTCATCAAACAAAGAGGAGAACTTGTAGTCTACATGATGATCTTATCATTACTGGTAATGATACAAAGGGCATTGAGGAGATCAAGGCAAAGCTTGGAAAGGAGTTTAGGATCTCTGATCTTGGAGATCTTAGGTATTTTCTTGGCATTGAAGTTGTATACAAAGAAGAAGGTACTATGCTCATACAAAGGAAGTATATTCTAGACCTACTTGAGAGGTTTGGGATGCTACATTGCAAGCCTATTTCAAATCCCATGGAAGTTAATGTAAAGCTAAGCTCCATTGATGGAGAGCCATTAGAGGATGTAACCTTGTATCGATCTATTGTAGGATCTTTCAATTATGCCACAATAACTAGGCCCGACATAGCATATGGAGTTGGAGTGTTATCACAATTTATGCATAGTCCAAGGACTACACACTTGCAAGCTGCAAGAAGAATGTTACGATATCTCAAGGCCACTATAAATGAAGGATTCATTTGATGATGATATGCAGGTCAAAGCTTATTCTGATGCCGATTGGGCCGGTTCGAAGGAGGATAGAAGAAGTACAAGTGGTTACCTATGTTGAATGTGATGGCTGGATGCACTCAGAAGATCAGTTGATGCTGCAAAACCTGCTTCACACCTGCCCTTCTTTCTTTACAGATATGTTTAGAAGACTCCTTGAGCTTTCAAATGATACCAAGAAATACTATATGTATTTTGGAAATGAGTTGAGTAATGATTAGATCAAAACAGACTACTTGTGACTTCAAGAATCCTGAAAAACTTGCTATTTTGGTACTGACACCTGCTCAGAGTTATGCTCAGTGTGACCAGCACACTTAAAATTGATCTAATTGCTTTTGGACATAATCAATTAGCTTAACAAGCTTTCATTTGCAAGTGGAATGAGAGGAAATGACAAACTACACTCTGAGAAATCAATTTAGCAAACTTAGGATCATCCCCGACATTTTAGGAACTGTACAGAGAAATACCAGAGATCACTTCGAGTGCAATTTCTCCCAGATGGTTGATCCAATAACCTTCAAATTTTGTAGGCATATAGTATGCTTCAAGCTTGTTCCAATGTGCTTTGAATCATCCAATTTGGTTCAGTAGATCTTGAGATATGCCCTGTTGAAGTTGACAGAGTTGAAGTAGATGACTCAGAGAAACCAGAGTTGAAAAGTGTGAATGTATCTATTGATTAATGTAGATGTACAAGCTCATTAGCATGCCAAGCATAGCTAAATGAGGTATTGTGGTGTATGCTAAGATGTAGCACTATCACACACACAGATACAGTAGTAAAATGCCTCGGGAGATGAGCTCAATGAGTGAGACTAGCCCGCGAGTTTTCTTCAAAGCTTTTATAAGAGTTGATTGGTCATTTGAATTTGAAATTCAAATTGAAGCTCCCTAGAATCTCTCCACTAAACTTAGGGAGATATTCTCTCTATTACAACCATCCAAATTTCCACGACTTTCTCTAGTAGGTGTGATTACATGAGTGGTTAAAGTCATATAGACTTTTACATTGGATAAAAAGTAATAACCAATTAAGCATTGGTTCCTATGGTTCATGGTTCATGTAAATACATCCTTCAAGGGTTCAAGCTTTAGCCTTCCAAGGTTCTAATGTTCTAAGCCAATGTGTGTAGGCTTGTTTTGCACCAACAGCTCCCCCTCAAGCCAAACACTTTGGCTCAAGTCTTCATCTCTAGTCTTCAATTATTTCCTGCAATCCAATCATGGATTTAAATCTGCATAGCTTGCTTCCATCCAGAGCTTTAGTAAGCAAATCTGCACATTGTATATTAGTAGACACATATGACAATTGAATTTCTTTGCTAAGTAACTTCTCCCTCACATAGTGGTAGTGAACCTCTATGTGTTTTGTCCTAGCATGATAAATTGGGTTAGCTGCTAGGTGAAGAGAACTTGTGTTATCACCAAATATGATTGGTGGCCTTGTGTATAGGCCCAATTCTGAATATAATAGCTTCAACCATATAGCTTCTTGAGTGGCATTTGCTAGTCCTCTATACTCTGCCTCAGTAGATGACAAAGCTACTGTGGGTTGTTTCTTGGATGACCAAGAAATTGGTTTATCACCTGCAAAGCATATGTAACCAGATGTGCTTCTCCTGTCATCCTTGCAACCTGCCCAATCTGCATCTGAGTATACTTTAATATCAATATCTGATGAATATGGAAAGTACAAACCATGATTTTGTGTTCCCTTTAGGTACTTTACTATCTTCTTTGCTGCCTCCAAATGAGGTACTCTTGGTTTGTGCATAAATTGGCTAAGTACACTAACACCATATGATATATCAATCCTGGTTAAGGTAGCATAATTTAGACTACCTACCAAACTTTGGTAACCTGTAATATCTTTGAGTTCTTCTCCTTCATGTGCACTGAGTTTGTGGTTGACCTCCATGGGAATGTTTGAGACTTTAGTTTCCTGCAAATTAAACTTCTTGACCATGTCCTGAATGTACTTCTTCTGAGTAATGAAGATACCTGAATTTGTGTAGACCAATTCAAGTCCTAGGAAGTACTTCAATAATCCAAGATCATTGATCTTGAATTCCTTCATCATTTGACCTTTGATGTGTCTAATTCCCTGAACATCATTTCCTGTAATAATGATGTCATCAACATAGACACACAAGTATATTACTTCTGAATTGTTCCTTTTGATAAACAATGAAGTATCTGCTTTACTCATCACAAATCCTTGATCTAGGAGATAGGTTGTCAACCTGTAATTCCATGCTCTAGGTGCCTGCTTCAATCCATACAAAGCCTTCTTCAATTTACAAACATGATTTACCTTATTGGGATCCTCATAGCCAGGTGGCTGTGACATGTAGACTTCTTCAGATATCCATCCATTCAAGAATGCATTCTTCACATCCAATTGGTACATGTTCCAATTCTTGGATGCAGCTACACTCACCATAACTCTGATAGTTGGCATCTTGGCCACAGGAGAAAATGTCTCCTCATAATCAATGCCTTGGGTTTGTGCAAAACCCTTGGCTACCAACTAGCTTTATACCTGTTTATTGTACCATCTGAATTCCTTTTGAGTTTGTAGATCCATCTAGATCCTATCACCTTCATAGATTCTTTCTTGGGTACCAAGTCCCAAGTATCACTCTCCTTGAGAGCCTCCATTTCTTCATCCATTGCTTCCTTCCATTCTGGTTTAGTAATTGCTTCTTCAAATGTACCTGGTTCTTCATTCAAGAGATCCTTTGCAAGATATACAGAGTGCTTGGTTACAAGTGAAGTATCATACCCATACCTAATAGGTTTCTTCTTTTCTCTTTGAGATCTCCTCATAGCTTGAGTTGAGGATTCTGGATTATCTTCTAGTTGCTTCATCTTCATCTTCCGTTTGGATTTCCAAGCCTTGAATTCTTCAATGTTGATGGTGTCTTCATCATCTGAGCTTGTGTCCTCTTTCTGAATTGGTTCTTGTCTGATAAGCTTGGGAAAGTCTTCTTCCATGTCATAAGGTAGACTAACCTTCCTACACTCATTTTCATACCATGAATCATTTTCATCAAAGATGACATCTCTGCTTACCTTGAAGCCTTTGTTTGAGGGGTTATAGAACCTGTATCCCTTCTGATTCAAACCATAACCAATGAAGATACATTTTTCAGCTTTAGGGTCTAGCTTTCCCCTTACCTGTGAGGGAATATGCACATATGCAACACATCCAAAGATTTTACAATGATCCAGAGATGGTCTCTTACCATGCCAAGCCTCATAGGGTGTCATCCCATCAAGTGTCTTTGATGGCAACCTGTTAATTAAATATGTGGCAGTAGATACACTCTCTGCCCAAAGATAGTTTGGCAATTTTTTCTCATTAAGCATAGACCTAGCTGTCTCTACAATGAGTCTATTCCTTCTCTCAGCTACCCCATTTTGTTCAGGTGAGTACCTTGTAGTGATCTCCCTCTTGATGCCTCTTTCCTGCAAGAAATCTTCAAAGTCATTGGAGAAGTATTCTCCACCACCATCTGACCTTAGCTTCTTCAATTGTCTACCTGTTTGATTTTCAACTAATGCAAGATACCTTTTGAAACAATTAAATACTTCATCTTTATGTTTCATGAAGTATAAAACAGTCCACCTGCTATAGTCATCAATAAAGGACACATAGTACCTTGATCCAGATATGGATGGCTCCTTGCTAGGTCCCCAAATATCTGTATGCACCAATTCCAGATAATCTTCATGCATAAAACCTTTCTTGGTATAGGGCAATCTGTGTGACTTACCAAATTGACAAGCCCCACACTTGTATATCATGTGTTGCTTGGATACATTAGGTATCCCAAGCACACATTGATCCCTACTCATTTGCTTTATGGTCCTCTCTCCAATGTGACCTAATCTCTTGTGCCAAATCTCCAATTCTGATAGGGTTTGATCTTTATAGTTGTATAAAGCAATATTCTTAGTGTCTTCAAGTTCAAAGGTAAACAATCTACCTGATTTTTCTCCCTTGGCTATCCTTCTGAATCCATGTCTTGGATCCTCCACATATGCACCATGTTGAGTGAACCTGACCTGTAGACCTTTTTCCACAATCTGACCTACACTCATCAGATTCTTGGTGATTGTTGGGACATACAACACTCTGCTCAATAGATTCTGATTACCATCACTTGTTTTGACATTGCCTACTTTAACAACTGAATGTTTAGTGTCATCACCTATCTGCACTTGGTGCTTGCCTTTGGGTTCTTCCAAATCAGAGAGTAAGGCAACATTTCCAGCTACATGGTTAGAGCAACCTGAATCAATATAGAACAAATGATCATCATTGATACCTGACTTAGATGTCATGTTCATGATCAACAAGGAATCATCTTGCTCCTCTGCATAATTGTTGTAATCCTTCCTATTCCTGTATCCACCTTGATAGTTGCCATTGTGGTTGTAGTTGTTGTTATAATTATTGTTGTAGCCATGGTAGCCTTGAGATTGATTGAATCTGCCTCTGCCTTGAGAGTATCCTCCTCTTTGATGACCTCTTCCTCTTTGGTTCTTGTAGTTTTTGTAGCATTCATCTGTGGTATGGTTAGACAAGCTACAAATATTGCATGGAGATTGGTTGTAGGGTCTCCCCCTACCTGACTTACCTCCGCTGCCCCTTCCTCTAGATGATCTACCTCTCCCTGCATAGTTTGCTTGGGAGGTAGAGCCTTCTTCATCAACCTTCTTGCTTTTACCTTTATCTTTAACCTTCTTATCAGTATAAAGGGCAGAGGGATTGTTACCTTTTGATTGCTCTCCATTCTTTGTGATCTTTGCTTCATGAGTAAAGAGTTGTCCAATCAGAGTTGTTAGATCAGGTGCTTGGATGTCCATGTATAAGTCCATTGCTGTGGTAAAGCTCTCCCACTTGTCATCTGCCTTTAGTCCATTGATCACTTGTCTGACTTTTTGCTCTTCCTCAATCTCCTTTCCAACACTTGCAAGTTGATCTGCAATGTCCTTGACTTTGGTGACAAAATCTGAGACACATTGTTTTGATTGCTTCCTAAGGGTTGTAAACTCAATCCATAGCTGATTCTTTCTGGCCCTTGTGCTTGATGAAAAGTATGTTGACAAGGTTTCCCAAGTCTCTTGGGAAGTTTTGCAATTCCTTACATGAGGTAGAAGAAAATTAGAAATAGAGTTTAGAAGATATGACCTTGCCAAAGCATCTTTTGCACACCATTGATTGAGCCTCTCATGTTCATCCTTTGTAGGTAGGCCTCTAGTCTTGAATGAGGGCAACTCCTCATCTCCTGATATGTATCCATACAAGCTCCTTCCTTGTAGATAGGTCTTCATCCTCAGAGACCAAGCTTGGTAGTTGTTCCTGTCTAATTTGTCAATGAAGGAAGGGAAACCATCACCCATGATTAACTTATTTGCTCTGATACCACTGTTGAATGTGATGGCCGGATGCACTCAGAAGATCAGTTGATGCTGCAAAACCTGCTTCACACCTGCCCTTCTTTCTTTACAGATATGTTTAGAAGACTCCTTGAGCTTTCAAATGATACCAAGAAATACTATATGTATTTTGGAAATGAGTTGAGTAATGATTAGATCAAAACAGACTACTTGTGACTTCAAGAATCCTGAAAAACTTGCTATTTTGGTACTGACACCTGCTCAGAGTTATGCTCAGTGTGACCAGCACACTTAAAATTGATCTAATTGCTTTTGGACATAATCAATTAGCTTAACAAGCTTTCATTTGCAAGTGGAATGAGAGGAAATGACAAACTACACTCTGAGAAATCAATTTAGCAAACTTAGGATCATCCCCGACATTTTAGGAACTGTACAGAGAAATACCAGACATCACTTCGAGTGCACTTTCTCCCAGATTGTTGATCCAATAACCTTCAAATTTTTTAGGCATATAGTATGCTTCAAGCTTGTTCCAATGTGCTTTGAATCATCCAATTTGGTTCAGTAGATCTTGAGATATGCCCTGTTGAAGTTGACAGAGTTGAAGTAGATGACTCAGAGAAACCAGAGTTGAAAAGTGTGAATGTATCTATTGATTAATGTAGATGTACAAGCTCATTAGCATGCCAAGCATAGCTAAATGAGGTATTGTGGTGTAGGCTAAGATGTAGCACTATCACACACACAGATACAGTAGTAAAATGCCTCGGGAGATGAGCTCAATGAGTGAGACTAGCCCGCGAGTTTTCTTCAAAGCTTTTATAAGAGTTGATTGGTCATTTGAATTTGAAATTCAAATTGAAGCTCCCTAGAATCTCTCCACTAAACTTAGGGAGATATTCTCTCTATTACAACCATCCAAATTTCCACGACTTTCTCTAGTAGGTGTGATTACA
>CM035409.1:105159786-105167286 GCA_020310875.1 Ceratopteris richardii | reverse complement strand
GCTCAGTCACCCAGACAGACAGTCTGGTGATCCTTCACGTTCTCATCTCTGCACGTATCTCTGCACGTCTTCTTGATTTATATAACTTTTTACAAACTGTTTGTAACTACGTTTTTCACTCGTGTGAACAAGATTCAGTTACACAAATTTCCGATCCGGCGGCCGACTAACACTCTGGCACGCACGGTGGACTTGAACCCGCAGGTTTTGCAAAACTATTGCTCATCTATGATTCCTTCTAAGTACATATTTCTAGCTAGTCTAAAGGTACGGGCGATTTTCTTCTTTAGAGTTTCTAATAGCTATTTAAGGGTGTCCGGTTCTAGTAGCTGCGCATGTATACGTACAGAGCTCAGGGCTATGGCTTCATTTAGCAAAATTTCTGCTTGGGTCTGCAGAAAGGCTTCCTGTAAGTAAAACTCGTTGGCCAGGGCTGCATCTCTTGAAACCTTCATTTCTGCAACTTGCTTCTGCATATTGATTACCCGTTCTTTCTGATTGCTTAATTGATTTTCTCTTCTTTCAATTTCTTGGTTTTGATACTGTATCGTTGTGGAGTAGGCATCTCTTTCTCGTCGAAGTTGTGCGATTTCTTTTTGTGCTTGAGCTTCTTTTGCCAAATAGTGTTTCAGCATTCTGTTGACATCTGTTAGAGCCTCGTTTGTTCTATGGAGTTCTTCTTCTATCAATTTAGCCTCCCTCTGCTGTTCTTGACTCTGCTGCACCAGTTCTTGTAACTGATTTCTGGTTTCTTCGAGTAAGTTACCTAAGGCGATCCTTGCATCTTCCTTGTCCTGGATATCTTGCTTCAGTTTAATTATTTCTGCATCGGCAGCCAGCAGCAGTTCCTCCTTCTCTTTTGCTTCTACCAAGGCTTCATCTCGCTGAGTTGTAATTTGTTCCTGTTCTTGAAGCCTGGTCTGTAATTGCTCTATTTGTGCATGAAGTGCATGGTTTTCAGCCTTTACTGTCTGTAACTCCTCCTAGAGGGGAGTGATATTTGCCTCCATTACTTCCAATTTGTGTTGGAAGTCTTCTCGAATAGTGTATGTGATTTGCTTCAATTGTTGCGGCAGTTGTTGTGATAAAGTGATTAGAAGCTGACCCATTGATTCTAACTCAGAGAATATGGGGATGGATGGGAGTTGAGGAGGATGATGAGGTTGGGACGAGGATGGCATGAGGAGTTGTTGAGAGTTCGGTGGAGAGTAGTTAGGTGATGATGAAGAAGAGGTTGTGGCTTCGTTGGGGTGAGTGGGCTGGATAGGGATAATGGGTTCGATGGGTGGTTCTAGTGGGGGAGTGGGAATGACGGTATGAGCTTGTGTTACCTGATGTGCGTTTTGTTGTGCAGTGTCTTCGGTTGTAGACTCAACTGCCTTAAGTAACCTTTCAAGTGCTTCTTTAGCCACTTGTTCTTCATCTGCTTGTTGTTCCTCTTCAGACTGTTGCTGTGATTCTTCTTCGGTAGAGGATGTGTCAGCTTCAGTATGATTTTCCTGTTGTTGCTCCTGGGAAGATTGTGCAGAGGATTCATTCTGCATTGATGTTGTGGTGTCGTGAAAGGTGTCTTCTTCTTGCTTTTCTTCTTCTTTATCATCTCCGGCTGAATTCTGTGCTCACTCTCAGATGAGCTGATTCTGATTCTTTTTCGACGGAATAGTTGGTTGAGTTCCTCTTCATCTTCTTCTTCATCGTCCTCTAGCAGTTGTACCGATTCTTCATGTCTCAGAACAGGCCCCCGGGGTGGTGGTTGGGCTGCAAGGATTGCCAGAAAGAGGAATGACAGGATGAGTGGCAATCTAGATCTAGGCGTGCTTCCCTTGTTTACTTGTTTGATTATTGCTACGCACTCTTTGTGGATACGGTGGAAGAAGTATGATGCGAAGTTGATTGGCTCACGGGCAGCTAAGTCTATGGTAGAGTAAAATGGCCGGGATATGCCGTAAGTGCACTTCTGTAGGTTTAGGATTGCTACTAAGAATTGGAGGGCGGATCTTTCTGGTTCCGGTCGACATAGGATGGCGTATTCATTGGATGAATATCTGGGGAACAACTCTATCATTCTAGCAACTGGTAGACTCGAGCCATTTTTGCGACCTTGCGATGGGAGTCGAAACGACTCAGCGAAGGTTTTGAAGGTGGTTACTGTTCGGGAGGGTAAAGATGTGAAAGCCCAACTTCGCTCATTGGCGAGTGCTTGAGCGATGGCGGAGATGATCTAGGCAAAGAAGGGGTGGGATTCCACTGAATGCCAAGGCAGTTAGCAAAATTTACAAGCCCACGGTTGCGCAGGAACTCTCCTACGTCGGTAGGGAGTCCAGCACGGAAAGCGGCATAGTTAGCCAAAGCTTCCATGGTGCAACAAAGATAGCAAGCTCAAAACGCAGGCACACAGGGATTTCACGATCATACAAAGCACGCAAACACAATAGCGATTTTTTCGACGAAACAGAAAAGTTTAAGTAGATGCATCGCAGTGGAGAGCAATGAGGGATGATTAATCATCGCGCGGTATTTGAAATGATAATTCTTAACTTCGGTGTGCATGCATGGGTAGCTGGCAAGGGCAGGGCGACTGTAGACATAATTAGGTATCAAAACGCGAATATTTATAGATTTATTTATTTAAGTACGCAAAAATAAAAGAAAAGAAAAGAAAAGAAAAGTGAAGGGAACGCCAAAAGACGCGGCTAACCGCAAAATGTTTCAGTGTGGGTTAGACGTGTGTTGATACGGCCGCAGCTTTGAACCGTTAATGACTTTCGGAAGAGGGATTCCGGTCAATGTAGTCAACCGAAAAGTTGCTGGGCCCACTTGCTCAGAAATCCGATAGGGACCAAACCATCGTAATTTGAATTTGCCAGCAGACCGATTCGACTTTGCATTGTAAAAGAGTACAAGTTGTCCTATTGAAAAAATTGGGGTCTTTAGATATCGGTCATGTGTGCGAGCTTGTCTTAGTTGTACTGCCTGCATAGTCAAAAAACTGTGCCATCGATGCTCGTCTAATTCTTTGAGTGTATCCAACCGAAATGATAGTGAGTCTTCCGGTAGCAGTTTCTGAGCGATTGCTACTCGTAAGCTTGGTATAACTATCTCCATCGGTGCTATTGCTTCTAATCCATAAGCCAGTTTGAAAGGGGTTAATCCTGTTGTTACCTTGTATGTAGTCCGATATGCCCATAATACTGCAGGTAGCAGTTGATCCCATCTTTCCGGTGCTTCTAAAATGAGTTTTCGGAGCACATTCAACAAAGATTTGTTTGTACTCTCAGCCAGGCCATTTGCACGAGGGTAATGTGGTGAACTAAATTTATGTGTGACCTGAAACGAATGTGTGAGTACTTTCATTAAATTGTTCAAAAATGAGTGCCTTGATCTGTAACAAGTTCCAGTGGTAAACCAAAACGTGGAAAGACATCGGTTAGCAGACACTTTGCTACCGCAACGGCTGTAGCAGATCGTAAAGCCCAGGCTTCGCCCATCTGGTAGCATAATTAGTACATGTCAAAATATAACGATTGTTACTGAAGATTGCTGGTGGTATAATAGGTCCAATGAAATCTAGACCCCACTTCTGAAAAGGTTCTAATGGCAAGACAGGTTGTAGAGGGAAAAGATGACGTTACAGGGGTTGTCCAGATCTTTGACAACTATCACATTGTTTGACAAACTGGGATACATCTCTATACATAGTAGGCCACCAGAGACCACTTTGCAGAATTTTCCGGTGTGTTAAGTTTGCAACAAAATGGCCACCGGAAGGAATTGAGTGAGCCAAATTAATGACTGAGTTAACTTCATCTGGTGGAATATATCGAAGTAAAATTCCAGTATGATCCACATAGTATAATTCCCCAGCAATCAACCGAAATCGGCGGCTAAAAACTGCAATTTTCCTCCGTATTGCCGTAGAAGTCTGAGATGGAAGGCATCCATCAGTGAGAAAGGTCAATATTTGATCATAGTATGTAGATGGCATAGGTGGGTCTATAATTTCATCATTCGTTGGTTCAGAGACATAAATCACCGGAGTTGTGTCATCTATACCTACCGGAGCTTCACCGGAATCTAAGCGAGAGAGAAAATCTGCTAAGGTATGTGAACTGCCTGGCCGATGAATTACTTTGTATTCAAACTCCTATAAAAGCAAAACCCATCGTGCTAATTGACCTCCTAGATGCTGTTGCCAAACCAGGTAAACAAGTGCAGCGTGATCTACATGAAAAGTAAATCTACGGCCCAGCAAATAATGTCTGAATTTCTTGACAGAATATACTAAACCTAGACATTCTCTTTCTGTTACAGAGTAATTCTTTTCAGCAGGGGCTAATCTTCGACTTGCATAGTATACTGGTCTGAACCACTTATAGGTTTGTTGCATTAAAACGCTCCCTATTGCTATATCTGAAGCATCAACAAATACATGAAATGGGCAATCCCAATGAGGAGGCTGTAAGATGGGAACTTGTGTTAATAAATGCTTTAAGCGATCAAATGCTATCTGACATTCCTGAGTCCACTCAAACTATCGAGGAGTCTTGGTGATTAATTTGTTCAGTGGTATTGCCAAGTGAGCAAGCCATCGTAGGTGTCATCCATGCCATCTTACTTGGCCCATGAAGCGCATTACTTCCTTCGGTGTAGTGGGCACTGGAGCTTCTAAAAAAGCTAAAATTTTATCTAGATCCACCTGTATGCCCTGTGCAGATACAATATGACTGAGTAACTTGCCACATGAAACCGAAAACACAGATTTGTTTGGGTTCAAACAGAGTCTGTATTCTCTGCATTTTTCAAAGCAGCACCATAAATGGAACAGGTGTGCTATCATCTTTCCGAAAATTGAAAAATCATCAAGATATACTTGCATAAAAGAAGTAAGGTAAGGAGAAAATATTTCCTGCATGCACCTTTGGAATGTACTTGGGGCATTTCTTAATCCAAACCACATAACAGTACATGCGAAAACACCCCAGTTGGTAATGAAGGCAGTCTTCAGTATATCTTGTTCAGCCATTCTAACTTGATTATACCCACTGTACCCATCTAAGAATGAATACATTTCATGTCCTGCTACTCTATCAAGCATTGTGTCAAGAAAAGGGAGCGGAAATGGATCAGGCACTGTAGCTGCGTTTAGTTTCCGGTAATCTACACATATTCGTAACTGCTTATTCTTTTTAGGGACAATAACAATTGGAGAGATCCATTCAGCATGCTCTACTGGTACAATAAATCCGACTTTGAGTAGCCTATCAAGTTCTGCCTTTACCTGTGATGCATAGTTCGGGTTCATCCGGTAGCTGGGTTGCTTGATCGGTCTTGCTTCTGGCTTCAGCATGACCCTGTGTTGGTAGATGCGCGGGCCCAAACCCTTCATATCTTTGTAATCCCATGCAAATACATCAGAAAATTCATGAAGTAGTTGGATTAGATCTACTTGAAATAATTCCAGTAAGTTCTGCTTTATCCTAACAGGTCGTGGATTTTCTTCATCACCTAAATTGTAAGTGGTCAGTTGATCTTCTGGAACATAAAATTGTCGAGGCTTCTCTGTATTCTCAGCTGGGTTAAAGAGTTGTTGTAGATCAGTGTCATCTATGGTAACCTTATCTTTTTCCATATCTTTTTCTGTTACAGTCATCACCGTGCAAACTGAAGGATTCCAGTTTTCTACAACAGATTGTAGATCAACAGTTCCTAGGGAGATCAAGTCAATGTTATTTTTCAGAAACTCTTCTTCTTCATCATCTGTCAAACCATCTAGCATATGAACTGGTTCAGCAAAGTACGGTCTAGCATGCAACTCGCAAGGTTGTATAGCATCTAATTTTACAACGTATTTACGATTTTTATCCTTGAAAGTGAGCTCCTGTGCAGACCAATCCTGTATCACCTTAGCATGCTTCAACCAGGGTCGGCCGAAAAGGAGGTTGTAATCAAGAGTGGATTCTGGTAAATCTAGTATGACAAAGATCATTTTAAACGTTGTACCTTGTAAAGTAATTGGTACATTTCGTACAAGTCCTATGGGATGGACTCTTGATTGATCGGCCATTCTGACAAAAAACTGAACTGGTTCGATTTCGGTCCACCCTAACTTTTTACATAGTGCAGCAGTAGCAATGTTGACACCAGATCCTCCATCAATTAGTACCTGTGTGATTTTATGATTTTTATACCATACCGTAATCAAAGGAACTGAATGATCGATCGTAGAATCAGGTTCTGGTTGCACTGTTGCTGTCGCTAGAATGCAGGAAGGCACAGGACTGAACTGTTGTTGGAATTGTTGTCTGACTCCTGGTACTAGTGCCAGCAATTGTCCAAGGGGAAGAGTAATGGATGCTTTAGATAAAATCTCCCAGGCTTTTTGTGATTGAGTTGTATTTTCTGCTGCCTCGGAAGATGATGCACCGGCTGAAGATGATGTATTAGCTGAAGATGATGTGCCTGCTACGGAGTTAGAATCTTGTTTCTGTGTCCCTTCATTGGTTAATGGTTTCTAGGTTATCGAAATAGGATCTGGAAACACTGGGGGTTCTATGGTGGTCCATTGACTAGCCTTATCATACATCCTTTGTTGTTCTCTGATGCCTGGTTCAAATATTTCGGCTGCTGGTTGTAACGGCCTTCCAGATCTGGTCTGAACTACTGCAGCGTGTGTTTCTACTGGTGTGATTTGCACCATATTATTCATCGGGTTTTGTTGTTCTTTCTTCCTCTGATCATACTCAGCCGCATCCTTACAAAATCTTCTAATGTGGCCAAATTCACCACAGAAATGACAGCGCGGTGGTGGCAAATTGGGATTTTCCGGTGGCGGTCCGGTCTGCCAGAGGTTTGCATTATAGTTATTATTTCTCTATCCTGTGTAATTTCGATATCCTTGTTGCTGGTTGTTTCTCATTTGGGGAGGTACATAGTGATTGGCTGGCTGCCCTGGTTCCTGTATAATTGCATTGACAGTCGCTGTTCCCTGCACTTTGGCGTTATATGCACAGTTTTCGGTGGTGTGTCCGGTAGTGTTGCAGATAGCACAAAACAACTGATTAAGTGCACAAGTGGCACTAGTATGGCTTGAATTCTTGCATGTGGTGCAGTACATCTGTCTGGTCGGATCTTCGGTGGTATTTCTATTTGCTTTTAGCCACTCCAGATCTTCTGTAAATCCTCCAACCTTGTTTTCCAGTTGCAGAGCCATTGCAATCACTGCATCTAGCGTCATAGCTCCGACACATCGTATGATCATAATCTATTTGAGTTGTGGAGTCAAACCATTGATGAACCATTGTGTGATAACGTCATCCGGCAGGATGGCATGTGCTGGTGGCAATTGTCTTAAATGGGTTCTGAATAGAGTGGCATATTCCTGCACTGTTTGATTTATCTTCTATCTATTGTTTTGCAGGTAGTCGAAAATTTTGGCTGGATTCTTCTTTAGCCTGAATCTCTGCAAAAAGGCATCCCTTACTGCTTCATAGGTGCCGAAAT